>PVJH01005267.1:0-114303 GCA_004026705.1 Nesogale talazaci | reverse complement strand
TTCTATGATGGCTAATGATTGGGAGCATTTTCTCACATGTTTATTGGCTATTTTGGTCTCCTCCTTAGTGAAACTTCTGTTCAGGTCTTTTGCCCAATTTCTCAGGGTGTTAACTGTTTTTGTCTTTTTGCATGATAAGAGGGTATTATAGATTTTATAGTAATTCCTCTGTCTTTTGTGTCATCGCTAAAAATCTAGTAGGGTCCTTGTATAAGTCTGGATTCTCTTGTTACCCTCTTGGTGAAGTCTTTGTCACACACAGGTGTTTTATCTTAGTTTATTCCACTTGTCTACTTTCAGGTTCATCTGTGTGAGCACCCTTCCCTATTGCAGTTAGTCTATGTATTCCCTGAGCTAAGGTTCTCAGGTTTGTCCAGATTTCTTTTTGATGGTCCTGATAGTTTGGAGCTTTACTTCTACATCTGTAATCCACCTTGAGTGTTTTCTTGTGCATAGGGTGAGGTAAGGGTCTTAGTTAATTTATCTAGAGGTGGATATCCATTGTTTCCAGTACTGCTTGTTGAAGAGGGCATCTGCCTCTCACTTGATGCTTTTGGGGTCCTTGTCACAGATCAGTTATCTATAAGCTGATGGTTTTATTTCTGGGTTCTTTTTCATTGCTCTGAGTATCTGTCATTATACCACACTGCTTTGACCACTGTGGCCAGGTAGTGGATGTTAAAATCAGGAAAAGTGAGCCCTCTGACTTTGTCCTTCTTGAGGAGTTCTCTGCTGATTCTGGGTTTCTTCTCTCTCCACAAGAAATTGGTGCTCAGTTTTCCAATTCTTTGAAGAAGGTTGTTGGTATTTGATTCGGGATAGTGTTAAACATATATTGCCTTGGGTAAGATTGCCATCTTTACTATATTGAGTTTCCCAATCCAAAAGCATGGGAAATTCTTCCATTTGTGGAGGTTGTTTTTGGTTTTCTGTAGTAGAGTTCTGTAGTTTTCCTTGTATAAGTCTCTTTTTTTGTTTGTTTAAATATATCCCTGGACGTTTCCATTTGTTCTTGGCATTTGTGAAAGGTACTGACTTCTTGACTTCCTCTTCCATGTCTTGTCCATGTATATAGCAATCCAATGGACTTCTGGGCTTGTGAGGTGCCTGATTTTTTTTGGGGGGGTCAGCTTAGTAGCAAGGGTTTGGGGCTCACTGGATCTGAATTTGCCCCTGACTGCCATTCTATGTCCCTCCCTCTATCAAATTGTAGCTATGGAACTGCATTCTGTCGCAGATAATTATCCCAGAGACTTTTCAATTGCTACAAATCCTTGTCTAACTATCTATCCTTACCCACACTGGCAGGCATGGAGCTAGGGGGAGTTGGCAAAGGGATTGCTGATGTAGTCCCTTCATTTCTTGCTGGGGAGGGGAGTTGCACAGCCTTAGACTGTAGGCATGCTGTGGATAGCAGCACGGGGAACTCTGCTGTGAGACCTTTGGCTAGCTCTCAGAGGATCTCTGCAAACCTGGGATTCTGACCACTTTTAGGCAGCAACCTGGGGAAATTACTGCTTGATGCAGGACTAGGGCACAGGCAAGGGTGGTAGGAGCTGTCCTTCTGGATCTGGCAAGTTAGGGGAGCCTACTGACAATCACGGTTAACTTAGAGTGTTTCAATGCATTCTTGATTTGTGAGTGAAAGATCAAAGGGGAAGGTCTGAACTAGACCCTAATACACGGAGTCTATTTTTAGCACCTAGTCTCCCAGTATTGGCCTTCTTACCTCTTAATTTTCTGGGCTGGCAGCAGAAACTCTGGGTAAGTGATTCTACCTGGACGTCATCTTGACCCCTCTAAGTCACTAGTGTTATTGTGCCCCGTCTAGCCATATCTGTTTCTTGTCTCCACCTCCTGTCTATCAGTTTCTTGTACTGTGGTGGCTTGTGTGTTGCTATGATGCTGGAAGCCAGGTCAGCAGTCTTTCAATTACCAGCAGGGTCACCCATGTTGAGCAGGTTTTAGCAAAGCTTCAACACTAAGAACAGACTATGAAGAAGGAATAGGTTGTCTAATTCTGAAGGATTAGAAAACCAGAAAACCAATGAATAGTAGAAGAATACTATCTGATACAGTGCTGGAAGATGAGCCCCTCAGGTGGGAAGGTACTTACAATGTGACCGGGGAAGAATTACCTCCTGAAAGTAGAAGTAACCTTAGTGATGCAGCTGGAGTAAAGTTTACATTGAAGTTTGCTGATGGGACACTACTCAAAGGGAGTTGAAATGGTTGACACAGTGTTTTGTTTTGGTGTAATTGGATTGCTATGAATTGCAGCTGACCCAATGGCTACTAACAACATTATTTGGCTCATCATTGACTCACTGGAGTCAGTTAACTTCAAGGTTTGATGGCTGACTAAGGGTCAAGTCTTTGGGAGTTTCCTCCACCTCTATCTAACCAGTGAACATGATCTCTTTTATTATTTTGAGTTTTGGTGTATACTTTTCTCCAACTCTATCCAGGACCATCTGAGATCACTCTCAAAAGTTAGTTGTGATAACTGGGCACCATCTAATTCTGGTCTCAGGACATGAAGGATAATGTTTGAATGGTTCATTGATCCATTGCACTAACTGCTTCAACGTGCCTTCCATGTTCATGTTTCTTCTTTTTTCTGGACAGGGAGAAATCAACAGTTGTCAATGGATGGCCACTCACAAATTTGTAAGACCCAGTTTGCTATTAACCAAAGTAGGATGTAGAAAAACAACCAATAATGTTTAAAAACTTTTGATGAGGTAGTAATACCTCTGCAATTGATTTTAGAAATAGCTATAGGCTCTCTAATGTGTTTGTGGTTTGCGTTAATTTGTCTGGGTCAAAATTCTCAGTGGTTTGGTATTTAATCCCCTATGATCTGATCCTACACAATGTGATTACAGCTAATAGGTTGTGTGATAGGTAGGTTTGTTGTGCCAACATGGCCAAAGAAGATAGGTAGGTTTATTGTGACATGGCCAATGAGCACATGTAAGATTAATTCAAGGGCAGAGGTGTAAATGGCTCAGTGAGCTTCACCTTTTCCTCTTGCTTTTGGATCTTCAGACCACCTGGCTGCCTTGTTTGTCCTGTGCCTCGATTTGCAAGTTACACTACCCATGGACCACCTACCCTGTGGGCTGTCTCACTGTGAGTTGAGGTTCCTTCAAGCCCTGCTTTGCAACGCTCCTGGAATATACATCTTTTGAGTTGGGGGCTGCCAGACCCTGTCATTGGGCTGATTGTTGGTGACTGCCTCGCTGTTTGCTACTTGTGGCCGGATAGCCTGAATTGCTTTACAGAGGACTACCCAGTAGCCTTCAAGACTTGAAGGACAGTGCGTGTACTAGCTGTCTCATGCTAGTGAGTTGTACCAAGCCATTTGTACTGCTTTATAGATTAGTTAACTGTTTATTTCTTATGTTAGATATCTTTCTATCTATATAAATATATGGAGAGAATTATTAGTGCCCAGGTTTTGTTTCTCTAGAGAACTCTGTTTAACACAGGTTGTAAGGTTAGGGTGGGATGTAATAACTTTACTCAGGTCATAGTTCTGATGCAGTCAATTGGAAAGAAATATCCTTTGAGGTAGGGTTGGCTTCTATATAAGTGGTATTATCGGAGATCTTTCTTGCTTTTTGCTAGGTCTGGATCGTGCATCTAGTTCATCAGCCTCTAGTTTTTGGACTTGAGCCTATCGCCTGCCATATTGCTCCCTGAACCTGGAGTTATCAGCAGCTTGCCATCTCACTTGCTGTTCTTGAACTCATTTACCTCTATAATTATAAGCCTAGCCTGCCCACATTGGCTTCAACTGCCTCTGCAGCCACTAAACTGTGGCCAGTCTAACAATCTTGGGTTCATTAGTCCCCATAGCTTTTCAAGTCAAGAGAATCTTCCAGCTTAACATCTTATGCCAGCGACTTTGAATTTGACTGAGCTTGGTCTTGCCTACTTCTACAAGGATTTGAGACATTTCCTTTATAGAAATTTCTCTACATACCTATATAAATATCACTAGCTTTTCTCTTCCAGTGGGCCCATTCTATGACAGATGCACACAAATATCTATATAGAAATAAAATTTATTGAGCAACAGAAGCAACAAAAAGGAAGCTACATGTTCCATATAGGAGACACAGCTAGTGTATACAGAATGTGAAATGCCAAGGAACCATCTGAAGCTATAGTATCAGAGAGGGTTTAATTATTTGGGAAAATATTCAAAGTTCATTGTACTGTTGTAAATGTAAGGAAACCATTAACAACCAACTCTAAAATCAAACCAGCTGCACGGCCATTGAGTCAATTCTGATTCACAGCAATTCTGCAGAACAGAGTGGAACCTCGCTGGCCCTCGGGGTGCTGAGACTGTACATTTCTTGGCACATCTTTGCAGCAGTTTCCATAATGTCAAAGTCTTAAGAGAACCCCAAACCCTTATGATAGAGGAACGGATGTAGAAACTGGACGTCTTAATGGGAGCAGACCCATTCATCCATCTCCCACGGATCAGCTGGTGGGTTTGAACTGCTGACCTGTAGTTTGCAGCTCAGGGAGTAACCCTCCATGCTGCTAGGGCTCCTTACAAGCAAGGCAAAACAAAAAACAAAACCAACCAAGCTCACTTCCAGCTAGTTGATCTTGACTCTTGATGACTTTATAGGGCAGGGTAAAACCGCGTCTGTGGGTTTCTGAAACTGTAACTCTTTACAGGAGTAAAAAGTCTCATTTTGCGCCCTCAAAGCTGCTAATGGCTTTGAAATGCTGACCTTGCAATTAGCAGCCTACTACAGAGCCACGACACCACCAGGGCTCCCTAGGACTCATTAAAAATACTGAAAAGCATACATAGGTTATAAATTAATATTGTTACAATAGATAGCTGCATGGAAATATACTTGAAGAAAAATATAATATTCCAAAATATTAAACATAGCTAACTCAAATTAGTAGAATTATTAGCCATCTAAAATTTCATGCATAGGTTATTATATTACCATGTGTTATTTATTATATACTAATTTCTCAATATTTTCCAAACAGCTAGCATTACTTTTATAATCATAAATCAGTGCTAACTAAAAGTCTGGTCTATTAAATATAATTTAAGTGAGTATACGCAAAAAAAACGTATTTTGGTAAACAAGATTGCAAAGACTAGAACCCTTTCACAATTTCTTTACTTTTTTTCCTCCAGAAAACTTTCACTTAAAAATATTTGAGCCCAGGGAAAGGGACATAGTGGAGCAGGGCACACAGGAACAAATGAAAGGGAGGAAGAGAGAGTGGAGCATATTCTGGCTCACCAAGCCCTGAAGATAATATCCCTGCTCATAGTAGCAAATGCAAAGAGTGGACCATAGGGCTGGACTCTAGTAGACATGATTTCCCTCACTGAGCCATAGTGCTTGGAAACAACACTGGAGACACAGTGTGAGAATTGTGCCCAATCTAACCCCACCACACTGAGGTGAATCACTAACGGTGTGCAACAGAATAGCTGGAGAGGAACAGAGCAAGGAAGTTCCCTGAGAAATACCAAAAACAGATTTTGGGGCCAGGGCATGGCACCCCATCAGACTTGACCAGAAAGTATTCCTAAAGTTTAACAATCAGACCTTGAACTATTTATAGGATTTTGGGGGGTCATTGTTTTTTGTTTTTGGTTTTGTTTTTTCGGTTGCTTTGCTTTGCTCTGTTTTGTTTTTGTGCATGTTAATCTCTGCAGCCCTATCTGGATAAGATAGGTGGGATAAACAATCTGGAGGAGAAAACAATGGAACTGATGGTTCCTGGGGGGACATGGGAGAAGGGGAGGTGGGGGAAAGGAAGTGGGGGTTAACAAACCGAAGGACAGTGGAACAAGAGTGCTCTAAAATCAATGACAAGGAGGGTGTAGGAAACCTTTAGAACTTGATCAAGGGCAATGTAACTGAGAGGAATTGCTGAAATCCAAATGAAGTCTGAACATGATAGTGGAACAAGAGGAAAGTAAAAGGAAATTGAAGAAAGACCTAGGAGGCAAAAGGTACTTATGTACATATATTTATGTTTAGTATCAAGGTAGCAGATGAACATTGGGCCTCTACTGAAGTACTCCCTCAATGCAAGAACACTTTGTTCTAGTAACTTGACATTTCATGATCCTGACCGATCCCTGAAGACAAAGTAGGTGCATAAGCAAATGTGATGAAGAAAGCTGATGTTACTCAGCTATCAAAAGATACAGTGTCTGCTATCTTAATGGCTTGAAGATAAACAAGAAGTCATCTAGTTGAGAAGCAACAACACCCAAACGGAAGAAGCACACCCTCCTGTATGATCACAAAGCGTCAGTAGGATCAGGTATCAGGCATCGAAGACCCAGTACAAAAAAAATCATCTATTGTGAATGAGGGAGAGTGTGGAGTGGAGACCCAAAGCCCATCTGTAAGCACTGGACATCCCCTACAGAAGAGTTGCAGGGAGGACATGAGCCAGTCAGGATGCAGCAGAACACTGATGAAACATACAGCTTTCCTCTAGTTCTTTAATGCTTCCTCCCTCCACTATCATAAGCCCAGTTCTACCTTACAAATATGGCTGGAGCAGAGCAAATACACAGGTAAGAGTAGGACAGATAAACTCCTCAGTACCAATATTGAGGGCAGCCATACTAGGAGGGTAAGGGGATGGTGGAGGTGGGTTGGGGAAGATAGGGTGAACCATTCACAATGATCTCACTACAGACCTGTCCAAGGAGGATGCAAAGCAGAAAAGTGGGTGAAAGGAGATATCCATTAGTGTAAGACATAAAAAAATAATTTATAAATTATCAAAGGTTCATGCATGGGGGAGGGAGGAGAAAAACGAGACGCTGATACCAAGGGCTCAAGTAGAAAGAAAATGTTTTGAAAATGATGATCACAACAAATGTACAAATGGGTGTATGTATGGATTGTGATGAGTTGTATGAGTCTCTAATAAAATGAATAATATGTGTGTGTATATATATATATATTTATATTTATATATGAGCATTGAGATCTGATTTGTGTAACTGATCTGAGAAATAGACTTTGGACAAAATTGTTTTTCCCGGTTTTGCTTTCAGAAGAGATCAGAAACTATGGATGTAGCCTGCTGCTTGCTCCATGCTTTTTCGTATTCTCCCTTTTCCACCAGAAACTGGTGGGCAGAGTACCTTGCCTCTTGCTTGGCTTTGTGTCTAGCTCACTTGGGAGAGGACACAGACCCCAAATCCCTGGAAGACCACCAAGCCCCTGAAGGAGATTCACCAACTCCTTTGAAGGACCTTTGGAGTACTGACATCAGCATTTTGGTCTCCTGAAAAATCCACTCTCAAAAAGATGGAGTTCCAGGGGGTGGGGGCAAGTGTGGGCAGGGGTCTGAGGCACTGCTTTGCTTTGTTTGCATCTCAAGGTTAACAAAGGTGAGGACTCAAAGGTAACCAGGAGAGCTCCACTGGTAAATGTGTTCACAGGTGTAAGGGAAAGAAAGCCAAATGAATGCCAAAACCTCTTTTGAACAGAACAGAAGCAGGGGTGTTGATCCTTTATCATCAACCAGAAAATACATTTGCATGATCTACACATGTTCCTAGCATTCTTACATTCCACAATATATACACGTGTCTCCAAATGCCCATGCCTGACACATATATTTCCTTTTCTCTAAAAACTACATATCACTCACCCCACCCCCACCCGCCCCCAGATTTCTTTCTTTTCTTTTTTCTTCTCTCTGCATTTTTTTTTTTTGATATTTCAAAGCTGGCAGTTCAGGAAATGGCTGGAACTGCCACATCTCTGTTCTTGCTAAAGAAATCAATGCTAATCCTATTACTGGCAGTTATCACCTATCCCAGAACTCACAGCTAAAAGAAAAAAACACACTGAGATGTCAAAGTAAGAAAAAAAGAGCTCAGAGGAGGGTGGGGCGCCCTTCATTCACTTTCAAATACTGATTGTTATTTTTTGCTCTCTTTTTCTCTTGATCATTTATTCTCCTCATGTTAGGGAGAAACTAAACTTCAAAATACCTGTGTACACACAGCATTATGGGTTTGATTTAAAAGCACATGGGTCAGAGCATGGGCTATAATTTAGATTTATTTTCTTCCCTCTATGCCTCGACAAAGCACTGACAGATAATATTTACCATGGCTCTCAGTTACATTAATAGCCATAATAATGACATACTCCACTTAATGGGGACTGTAGACACCGTGTTCATTGCTTTATACAAATTATCTTGTGTACTACAACAAGCCTACGAGTGAGGTGTAATATGCCTCCCCATTTTAGAGATTTAGAGTGAAACATGAGTTTCCTCATTTGTGTTGACTCACCAGATGTACAGAGCTGTCTGGTTCCACATCCACACCTGTGGAATGCAATACAGTGCAATGTTCTTGATGCCACCTTCCTTCACCTATAGTTTTTCTCAATAGGGAGTCTGGGGAGGTGACCAGGAAAATTGAAATGGGGAATGTGCTATCATCAGGTTATCATAAAATCAAACTACCTTGTTGTTAACTTTGAGCTAATAGAAAAGGCAATTTTCACATATGCATTTCTCATTCTTTCATCTGATCTCTCCCAGAGTCATAAAGTGAACACAGGTATGTGTACTTGGGAATTGTAATGCTATTAACATGAGGGAACTCATTCAACTGGATTGTTAGGTACAAACCAATGCACTGTTATTAGCCACTGACACATTATGAATAGCATATTTCAGAACTTGTTCACTTTGGCTAAGCCTTCTTGTATTTGAAATACTGATGGCATTAATTTCTAGCATCCCAACAATGCACAACAACTATAAAATGAAGAACATCTTGATTAATATAAAAAAGGTTCAAGTTGTTTAAGGATTCTATCTACTTGGATCCATAATAATTGTTCATGAGAGAGCAGCAGTCAGGAAATTAAAGGACATATTTAACTGGATAAAACTGCTGTACATGATCTCTTTAGAATGTTAAATAGCAAGATACCCCTTTAAGCACTAGAGTGTGCCTGAACCAAGCCATGGAATTTCAAATGCATATGGAAACTGTACAGTGAATAAGGGAGGTCAAAGAAGAATGGGTGCATTTGAATTAGGATGTTGGTAAAGAACATTGCAAGTACCATAAGTTGCCAAAAGTCAACAATAATGAAGTCTTTCTTGGAGGAAGAGCATGAGCATGCTCCCTTAAAGTGAAGAGGGCTAGATTCTAAAGCATGTACATTGGACATATTATCAGGAGAGACCAGTCCCTGGAAAAAGACACCAGGCTTGACAGAGGGCCAAAGAGGCAGATCCTCACCAAGAGAGATTCACATAATGGATGCAGCAATGAACTCAACAATGACAACATTGCGGATGGCATAGAAATATTTCATTCTGCTGGACATGAGTTGGGACCTAACAACAACAACAACAACAAGAACCAATTCAACCCACTACCCTCGAGTTGATTGCTTGTCATATAACGGCAAAGTAGAATCTTTATGGAAATGTTAGCTAGCTAGATTAGGGACAAAATGATGCCTGAAAAGGGGTGCAGCAATGAGGGTGGATAGAAATCTGGCAGCCACTGGACACCTATGGGAAAATCCAGAATTGGGCATATGTAGACTAGTTCCCTGGCATGTAGGTGTGCCTAACTCAGCCAATGAAGACAGTCAACTCCCTCAACCACGCCACTCCCAGACAATGGGGCAGGAGAGAATAAAGGCAGGGAGCACAGCCCTGCAGGCCTTCTTGGCCTCAGGGAGTTGCCCAGATGGGCACATGTGGGGTTCACACTCTCCATTCCTAGCATGCTTTCCAGAAATAACATGTGCCTTTTTGAGATGGTAATGCCTGACACTTTTCCATTCCTTCATTAAAAACTCACGTGGTTTACAAAAGTGCTTCTGTTGCATGAACTCCTTCAATGCAGTGAAGCAAAGGACCGAGGTACCCCGATCCAGAAACCTCATAAAAACAGACCCCCCCCCCAATTTTCTCCCTGGTAGATTTGAACCTTTGACTTTCTCAATTAGCTGCAGAGTGCTTAACCACAGCACTGCCAGGCTTCCTTTTATTTTGTCCTCAAATTGATAACCTGCAGATAGTCTAGTATAAGTTTCAATGTTGGAGATGAGAAGTGTGGATATCATCTGGGAGCTTATTAGAAAGCCAGCATTTCTACTCCTAGCCCAAATCAGAAAAATAAAAAAACCTGCCTTTCAATAAGATTTCAAAACTATTTGTATGTATATTCAAGTTTGAGAAGTGGAGGTCTATTTGTTCTGCTAGGAAAAAAGGTCTTCAATGTCAAGGTCCTGTTGTTTCAAATCCTGCTTGCACTTGTACAATGAATGGGAATGCAAAACCTATCCAATTAACGGAGCATGCACTGCGTCATTTGATGGGATACAGACATTTAGGAACTGTGGCACATTTGGGCCAGCAATGCCTGAAGAAGAATATACACTTCATTTGTCACCTGGCAGGCTTGCAGACCCTACTACCTTGCTCACTCCTGGTGTTGTGATATTTGATGATCAACAATCCATTAATAAATCGACTGCTGTGTAGTCAGTTTCTAGAAACCCTATGGAGCATGTGGCCTCATGAGAAGGCAGAAAGAACTGTGCCACATGTGGCAAATGGTGTTCACTTTCCCAGGGAGGGAAGATAAAGAAGTAACTGATTTTCTGAATTTTTAAAAGTCTCTGTCAGTCAGATGCATTGCTTGGGGCAGAATTCATGTCCCTTGTGGACCATTTTCTCCTACAATAAGAAAGAACAATTATAAGGAAAGCTGGCACTAAGGTGACTCTGCCAGGAACTCCATCCCTGTTTTGCACATGGGTAGGAAAGGTGTAAATGACAGTCTGCTGGTTCTAGAGTGCCTGTTGCTAACTACTGTTTAAGTCTGAAACCAAAGGCAGTCTCATACTTCATATTATTCTTGGTTTCTCTTACAGGGATGAAAACGTTGATGTTTAATAGGAACAAAGATGATTATGATGTCAATTCTTTCGATTTTCCCATCTACCCTTTGTTTCTGAGAAGAAGGGGTTTTCTTTATGGTACAGAATTCAGGGAAGAAATAAAACAATATCAGCAAAAAATCCTTTTTAATTAGAGAAGTCATGGAAGTTAGAAGAAATGAATTATAAAGAACTAAAAGAGAAGGTGATTTGAGAGAGAAGAAATATATGGGGACCAGCTATGTTCTAGGCATGAGACAGAGAGAGACAATCATTGACAGAGGTTTCTAGATTTCTTATTTTAATTACATTTCTTTTGAGGGATCATTTGTTTTGGTAAGTATAGTTGTGGTCCATGAGCTACTTCATATGGCCGCTCAGGCTGTAATGTTTGTGAATCCCACAAAAATACCGTCTGGAAGTATACAAATACGGTGCTTGTGGTCCACCAAGAGGATGGAATAAGAATCCTACTAAGAATAAGATCCTACTAAGAATGGAAATCAGGGACGTGGCTTTCCTGTGCGTTTGGGGCCATGCAGATGTGTATGAAATGCTAACAAGGCGATTAGTTGATTTTGGCATTTTTCTAGGTTTAAAAATTAAATCCAATTCCATTACTACTAAGAAGATGGGCTAGGAGTGGAATGTGTTTTCGGACGGATGGTCCCTGCCCTGAGAACCTCCTCGATTCAGGAGAGAGAGATCTATAACATTGAGGATAGTACAAGAAGGTTAAAAGTTCTGGAGAGAACTGCAGAAAATTATCAGGACCAGAGCCAAAAGGATGGCAGGAAACAGTTTAGCAAGTTTTTCAGCCTACTGAGCAAGACAGCTGCATAGGAGGCTTGGTGGTGGGTACCTCTGAACACTTGGTAGAGATAGATTTGCTGATCCTTAAAGAAGATGGTTATGTTTTTTCAGGCCAAGGCTTACTGGTAGCGTCAAGTGCCTTGAGAACTTACATAGGAGCTAAATAGCTTTGTATTAATTGCCTGAGAAGGGCAGAAGCTAAGTCAAGGTTCAGAAAGAGGCTTGCCTCTGAGAATGGCTGAGAAGCTGCTGATCAAAGAACTGTATCTTGAGTCATTCCTGATCCTGAATTTAAAACTGTTACTTCTTTAATAAGCTCCATATCTGTGACTGTGGTCTGTAAGTTCTGTGGGGCCATTTCAATGAATTATGGAAACTAGCAGAGTAGAGAGGAATGGTTTGTGGCAGAAATGGCCAAAAAAAAAAAAAGGGGGGGGGTTTGAGATGTGTCTGATCTTTATATTTTAGGAATTACCTGTGGGCTGAAAGCAGTTTTCTGTTCTACTCTTCCTGATCTTAGAGGAAATCAGACACTCGCACAACACCATTTTTACACTGGTTAAAATTTAAAATATTTGTATAGTACAAAGAATGAACCGTGTGGGACCATGGTATTTATTCAAGTTATGTTCCTAATTATCTGCTATGAATTTGCCATTCCTGTTCCTTATTGTCTATTATCTTATATTATAGGTGAAGTCACTGTCGATTTGGCTGGGGGTGCAAAGATAAGAAAGACATTTTCTGCCCTGAAGGAGTTCAAAGGGACATGGAGAAGAGATAAGATGTGTGTAGTTGTTACTTGGTATCTGTGGGAGATCAGTTCCAGGACTCCTGTGGCTGCCAAAGTCTGTGCATGTACAGGTTCTTTATATAAAATGGCATCGTTTGCCTAGAGCCCATGCATACTCTCACATATACTTTATTTATTTATTTTATTGTTACTTTGGTTGTTTGTTTTTCCTCACGTATATTTAAAATCATCGCTGTTTTTCTTGTTGCTAGGTGGTAGGTATTATTCATTCACAGTCACTCCGTCGCATTATCTGGTCTTGCTCCATCGTCACACACATCTGTAGCTTACTTGTAATATCGACACAATGTAAACAATACATACATAGCACTTGACACTCCTGATCCTGCTTGGCCTTTTTTCCCCCCTTCTTCAAATCATTTTATTGGGGGCTTGTACAACTCATCACAATCCACCCATTCATCCATCGTGCTAAGGACATTTGTATATTTGCTGCCTGCTTGGTCATTGAAGGAATGGTTTGACTACTTAATTGCTTTTAGTGAGCCTTAAAAAAATACCTTGAATCCAAGTTTAGTTGAATCCATGGGTGTAAAAACCCAGAGATAGAGAGGGATCATTGTGTACAACTGAGTCAAATCCAAAGAAGCAACAAAAAGTTCATGAAAAACAAATCCATTATCTTTTAATTCTAATTTCTATGAAGCTTTTCATGCCTCTTTGTACTTGTGCTAGATAACATTTTTTAAAAGGCTAAAATATTTTATTCCCTTCTATCTTTTATTTTTGTTCTTCAGTAGCTTTAGGGTTAATTTTTAATATTTAATTACAAATTGACTTTATAAAAGTGTCTAGTTTGAGTCCTCGAAAACAAGGGAAATAAACTACCAGACATTTTACTTCTGCCTTATGCTCATATGTACGTATTGAAGATGCCCATCACCTCACAGGAAACATATTAGAGAAGAGCAAGCTCTGCACTGGAAGTCAGCGGCAGGATAGAATAAGTCAGATCCTACAAGGCCAATGATTATAGCACTTCCTTGCACAATCTGGAATTGCGGCCTTACTAATTCTCAGAAGAGGGGGCAAGGAAATGCTGCTAAGTGTCACAAACCCAAAGGCCATGCCTATCACTGTGACGAATTTGACTTAATCCTGGATGTTGGAGTGCTTAGGAAGCTCAGCTTCAGCAGGTGGTCCAAAGTCTCCCAACAGCTTGTGAAGTACTAATAAATAGAGTAAGATACATTGGACAAGTGCTTCTCAATTGAGAGCAAAGAGACGATCCAGCCTATTCTATCTTCATCATCCCAACAATAGGATAAGTGAGATGTACAAGTTCAAAACTGCTACCCTGGATCTCCATTTCACGACCACCACCACCAATAATAAACCCCCAACACAGTATTTCTTGAAGACATAGTGCTGCATGGTTCTTAGAGTCTCCTCTTTTCACTATCAAACAGCTTCCTAGCTAGCTTCTCTGTCTACAGTCTTCTGCCATTTCATCTTTCCAACTCAAGTCTACTTTCTATATCATCAGGATGGTAAGAATAAGAAAACGAAAACAAATCCTAGTGGTTACGCCTTGTTGTAACCAAACAATCTTGGTAAACCAGATAGTTTTAAGAGAAAGATGAGACTTTCTTTTCCTATAAAGAGCTACAGTCTTAGAAACCCATGGGGGCAGTTTTATGCTGACTTATAGGGTCAGTATAAGCTAGAATCCACTGGAGGATAATGAGTTGAGCTGGCTTCCTTTTGTCTGCTGGATAAAGGATAGCCAGAAATCTCTGAATGATGTTAAGAGCCTTTCCTATGCTGGCCCCAATTTATCACTCATTCAACAATAGTGACAAGGACCATCATCACAACCACAATAATCTGTTGGCTGTGTTTGCCTCTAGATAGTGAATAGCCTCAAATTCTAAAGTGAGGAAGCAACGTAATCAGGTCTGGGCTGTAGGGGGCTCAATCTGTGGTCAGAGTGGAAGATAGCTTGCAGGGGGCGGGGGAGAAGAGATTTGGAGACATTAAAGAGAAACTGAGACAACGTTCCAGAAGAGAGAACCAGGAGGTCCAGAAGTCCTTAAAGGAGTGAGGGAGATTAGAGCAAACCAAACATGAATTTAACTCATGAATCTGAGAGATTGCCTCTGTTTTCCTCAGCTAGACACTAAGGACATGTAAATGTATATCTAAACATCGTGATTCCATAGGCAAAATTTGTTTCCTCTACCTTATCAATAGATCAGCAGAATGTAAAAATTATATCATCATTTGTATGAGCTAGGAAGAAAGAGAAGACAAAGTGTTTTCACCACACCTGTTGTGGTCGAATCGATTCTGATTCATGGTGACCCTTTAGAACAGAGAAGAACTGCTTCTCAAAGAAGAACTGATCTTAAAAGACAATCTGAGGTTATCACCAAGTGGCTCTGTTGAACAATGAAATTGATTAGATAAAGCATTTGAGAAAGCAGGTGGAGATAATAACCAGCTCTTAATCCTATACTTGCACTGTTTCTTAATCTATCTCAACCGAATGGACAACGCCACTGCCCACCATATGAAAGTCAAGTTCAAATTCAAGAGAAGATTCTGGAAGAGGAATAGCTGAGTTTTTTTTTTTTTTTTTTTTTTTTGGCAAGTGAAATTGAAGCAAGTCTATATCAATGTTCCAGTGTGTGGTGCTCGGACTTGGAGCAGCAGCTTAAGATGGAAACAAGGAAATATGCAAATTCTCAGCCTGGTTTTAGATCTGAGGCTCCCTGGTTATACAGCGATTATGTAGCTGGCTACTCACCTCTTCTCAACTGGAGAGAAGAACTGCTCATTCAGAGACCATGAGTGTCACAGAACTTTTAACGCAAATATTCACAACACTTGAGCGCACCACAATGGCAGCAGGAAAAAGAAGTCCACATGTAATTGGCCCACACAGTTTAGATTCCTGTTCTCTACTTAAGGAAGCGTACTACTCTGCCTTGCCAAACACTTGCATTCTGAAGTAGATTATCATGGCAACGCCAGCACCAATAGATCATCGGTGCATATGTTTGAGCTCTTTGGAGTCCTTGCCCACATTGACTCTGAACTTGTCTTGTGACTTGCACTGTCTAAGAAGACATTAGCAAGGGTGGTGCAAACAAAGGTTTGCCAAAGTGCCTGCACAGTGGGGCTTGCTCTCAATCTCTTGTGTCTGAGGAACCAAGCTGCTATACGAAGAGTTCAGACTCACCTGCTGAAGATATATGCCCAGCTGACAACCAGCTCCATCCTTGAGACATGTGAATAAGACATTGTGCTAGTCTGGGTAGACTAGAGAAACAAATTCATAAACATGCATATGTATATAAGAGAGCGTTTTAGATAAAGAGTAATTGTACATTAAGAAAACATCTCAGTACAGATCGTGTCCCTAAGTCCCATATGAGCCCACATGTCTGATGGCAATCTACAAAGTCCTCTTCAGGCTCATGAAACAAATGCAGAATGATCACAAGCCAATGGGAGAAAGTCTTTGGAATCAATGGTGTTGGAAGCAACTCAGCACTGGCAGGAGTCTCCACGTGGCTTCTCCGGGTCCAGGTATCTTGCTGCATCAGGGTAGGTCTACGTGGCTTCTCCTCAGGGATGTCTCGCAGGGAGTCAGCCTGGTCAGTCCAGTCGCTCAGGCAGCTAGCCTTGTCAGTGGAAAGTCTCCAAGAGAGTGAGGGAATGTCTCCTGGTTCCGAGAAGGAAGTACCAAATTTCCCAGGATTCTCAGAGAAGAAAGCCATGCTCACACAGAGGTCGCATGGGCTATCTCCAGATTAATAGGCTAAACTCCACCCCTACACTCTTAATCCTCAAACTGATTGCAGATTCGGTGACGGCCACAGGTGTCTTAGATCAACTGGTATGAGCTAGATACTCAATAACAGCAGTTATCTGCATGATTCCAGGCCAGTGTAGCTGTCCAGTTAAGGCAAATTGGTGGCTCAGAGAAGTGTGAGCAAATAAACAGTTGTTGTTTAAGCCACCAAGTTTTAGGGTCGGCTTAGCGATCACATTTCTATTTTCTTCCTTTCCAAAGACCCTTGAGAAATTATCCAATTTTCTCCTGCATTGGCAGGCTATTATTCTAAAATTGTATGATACACAGACTTATGACTGAAAGTATCAGACAAATACATAGATAGATACAGCTTTCTCACCCCTGGCATCTGCGATTATCAAATTTCAACTTAATTCATTTTATGCTCTGAATGAGTCAATCTCCTTGCTGTGTGACCCTGAGGAAGGAGCTGGTCCTCTCTAGATCTGTGCTTCTTCCTTAGATAATGCACCAGTTTGCCTCTATGACCACTTTTGACACCAACTACCCTCAGTTTTCTAATTTCATGAAATGATGAATACATGAGCCAGTACTGCAAGGTCTAGGGAATCGAAAGTTGGGATCTTCTCTTGGTCACTGTTTCTGATTAGCAAAGCCATTAGTGACAGTGCATTGTCAGTACCCTGAGGCTCCATCAACCTGAACGAGCGGGTGAGAATGGTGCTTCCCTTTTCTGTTTGATGCCTCTCAGTTTCTTGGCTAAGCAAACAGACCTGTCACTATGTCTCTGCAGTTGGGTGCACAGAAGACTTGCCGGGTTTGGGGGACCAGGAACGTCGGAGTTGCCTTGGGACGCCATATACTTTTCTCCAAGTGAACTAGACACTAGATGGACAGATTTGAGCATCCAGAATATCTTCCATGGATATGGAAGGTAGAGGGTAGAGATGATGTCTTAGGAAGGATACTTGTCTCTACACAAGGCATTGGCTTATCAGGTACCCCAAAGTACTTTCTAGCCTCTATCTGGAAGGAGTATGGTGGGCAGCAGCTAATGCTTCTGAATTCTGGTGGCAATTCCCTATCTCCTAGGTATATGTGGGGCTCCATTCTTGTTTTCAGGCAAAAGAAGTGATCCAGGCCCAAGTTAATCTGCACATAATGTTACCCTGGACTAAATTATTGGTATAGGTTTAAGTATGTGATTTGGAATCAAACCAGTAAGTACATCTCATTCTTTACATAAACTCTCTTGTATATTACATATTCATGTTTATACATTTGTGTCTCTAGTCTTCTCAGACTAACACAGGTGGTCTACTGAGGGATGATGGGGATGTGAAAAATATCAAAACTCTTTAAGGGAAATGAAATCATTTGTCTTAATTGGAACACAATCTTAATATGCGCATATTTTGTCCTTCCACTTTCAGCTAATATCGTTTGTGTGTCGAGACCCAGGATTTGGAAAAGGAAACATCTAAACTTCTAGTTTGTGTCAACCTTATTAGCAAGAAGAGTGGTGATGTCATCTAACTTGCAGAGTCTCAGTTTCCCCATCTATGACTTGCCCACCTTTCAGTATTCCACATACTTGAAATAATGTTAATAGACTAGCAAAGACTAAACTTCACACAGTAGGTATTTGCTAATTTATCAATGGTGAAATGATGAAAGCCTATATGTGATCCTTGGAGTATATTTAAAATATTTCTGTGTGTTACTTTGAGTTGCTTCAAATGCGTTCAAATGAGTTCATCATTCCTCTCTTCATGGAGCTACTTATCTTTGGCGAATCAGAGAAAATCCTTTCAAAATGTTGACATGGGAAAAGGTTGGAGATAGCATGTGAGGAGTTTCAAAGCTAATACTATTGTTCCTTTCCTTTGTCCTGGCTGATTCTGAGCAACTTAAACCTGTGGCTCTGTAAAGTATTTGGCATCAGTTAACCACTGCAAATACGGCATCACTTTTAGTACAACCTAAGTGTAGAGTGACAATGGATAAATCAAGAAGATACATTTCGTATGAAATCACCAAACGTGCTTCATTTCTGAAAGAACGCACAGCGATACGTGCTGAAAGAGAGGAATGGCTGACATTGTAATTCATGCAGCTTCACATATAAATACTACGCCTAGGATATCTACAACTTAATCAGTTACCCATTAACATATTGCAGGATTAATGTAGATCTGTAATTTTGAGATGCTAATAAAACCTTTATTTTAATTTTAAATCTTAGCTAAATGGCCTCTGGATATCTTTGGAAGCTCTGTCAAACTTTTGAATTGAGAATATGCACACATATGTGTATGAACATACATATGTACATGTTACATATCCATATTGATTCTGGAAGATAAATAAAACTGCAATATTCTGAAACGACTATTAGAGCTCCAAAAATTAATCCCTCAAAGTGTTCACAGTTTAAAATTAAGACATCCTGATTAAATTAAACATTGAATACATCAGCAAAGGATCACAAAGAAATGAAAAATAAAATCCTATACTTTAGGAGGTTTATTTTAAAATAGCCCTAATCCCAAACCTGAAACACAGAGAAACATGATTATATCAGCCCACATTTATTGAGTACTATAGTAGGTATGTTGAACTTTAAATAATTGAATTGCACATTTAAAAAATGATCTGTCTTTTATGACAGAAATCAGGCAGTTCCTGGCATGATGTGACAGCACATTTGCCTTCTCCTTTTTTCCCTGTCAGCATGGTGGGAGGCAGTGCAATTAAAATCTAACTGTGATTTGTTTTGACTGGTGAGATTTTCCTTTCTCTCTTATGTAGAATACAAATTTATTCAGTTTTACTATTAAGCTTTATGGCTAGAGAAATAGAGGGTATTAAAAATAATTTTATATTTTTAGTGCCAACAGAGATACCTTGGAGGATGCTGATTTTGGAAGCACAGTAATCCTTTACCTTGCACTCTGATACTACTGTCATTTCCCCCCTCCCTTAAGTTAGCACAGGAGCCCTGGTAGTGTAGTGGGTATTTGTTGGGCTGCAATCAGGAAGGTTAGCAGTTTGAGCCCGCCAGCAGCTCTGCGGGGCTATCTAGTCCCGTAAACAGTTATAGTCTCAGAAACTTAATTCTGCCCTGTCTTTAGGGTCTTTGTGAGTCAGAATTGATGCCCTGGCAGGGAGGTGGTTTTGGTTAAGGTCACAATCTGGGCAGTGGTATTTCAGTGGTAGAATGTTCCCCTTCCTGGAGGAGACCAGAGTTGACTGCTGGCCAATGCACCTCATGCACAGCTAGCATTCCTCTTTCACGGGAGACTTTGTATGTTTTCATGATGCTGGATGGCTTCCAGTACAGCTTTCAGATTAAAACAGACTAGGAAGAAAGGACTGCTACTCTACTTCTGAACAGCATTCAGTGAAAACTCTCTGAATTGTAACAGTCTGATCTGCCAACAGTCTGATCATGATAATGGACATAGGGTTAGACCGTATTTCTTTGCATTGTGCCTGTGGTCCCTATGGGCAGGGGCCTGACTTGATGGCAACCAACTTGATGGCAGTGAATGAGAACAATGATTAAAAATAGGCAGTAACAAAGCTGCCCAGATAACAATGCCCTTTCATGGTGGCAACTTGAATCTGTGAACTTGGCTTCCACCTCATCCATTCTCTTCTCCAACATAACTGAGTCTCTTTCTTCTGTGGCTTGCAGAAGAAAGGTAAAGCCTGGACAATATCTCCCCCATCACCTACTGACGTATTTTCTACCATAATCATGAACTACACACCTGTATCCCAGTTACGTACACACTTCAATATTCCCTTTTTCTCATTCTTATTATCGAGTAATATTAACAGTTCTCCCTGGTTCCTTCTTTTGTTTCATGTTTGTGTCAAAGTCATCCCAAAGAATTTACTTAGACACAAAAGTAAATATTTTTTTTTGAATACGAACATTTGAACTTTCAAATTTGATCCACTTTTGCTTTTGCAAGTCTCTATATATCATCTTGTAATTAGGTCTGGGAGACCCCAACCCATGGCCACCCTATAACCGAACAAAACACTGCCAGATCCTGCACCACCCTGAGAGTTGTGCTTTAGTCTACATGAGAGCCACTGTGTCTCAACACAGCTCATTGATGATTGTCATCTTTCTCGCTGATCCTCTGCTTTATTCAAGCATGATGTCTCTTTCTAGGAATGGATTCCTCCTGTTATTCTCTCTTCAGAAAAAGTCTTACCATCCCATCTTAAAACAAATTTTTTTTCCTTATGTGGCCCTACTGTGAAGGACTAGTCAATTATCTTGCAGGTGGGTTTTGGGTCTTCACTTTGTTCATGCTCATTTGATCGCTTGTTTGTGAACTTCTGATACCTGATCCTATTGACACCTCATGATCACAGAGGCTGATGTGCTTCATCCATGTGGGCTTTGTTGCTTTCCTGCTTTATGACTGCTTGTTGAACCTCAAGCCTTTAAGACTCCAGACTCTATATCTTTTAATATACCAGCTTTCTTCAACATATTTGCTTATGCACCCAGTGTGTCTGCAGCGATCATGTGGAATGGTGAGTATCATACAATGTCACATTATTAGAACAAATTGTTCTTGTACCAAGGTGGGATTTAAATAGAGGTCGAAATTCGATCTGCTTCTATATACTTTAAAGAAGTACACCTACAAGCATGCCTACATACAAGGACACCTATCTTTGTGTGTTTATATAATTACACATATACATTTATGTGTGTGCTTATATTTATACCTATGTATATGGTTATTGCTTTCTAGTTCTTTTACCTTTTCTTTCCTTCTGCCCCATTATCACATTTACCCATCATTCACCACTCAATAATCCCTCTTGAAAACACATCAATTGATCCTTAATGACCTGGGACGCTACACACTGTCAATTTTAGATCTTGTCAATTTTAGAGCTTGCTCTCCTCTTTCCCTGTTACTATGAACTCACTGATCCTCTCCCTCCAACTCCTTGACTCCCAAGACTCCCCACCCCAATGGTCAGTCTTGTCACTATCTCCTTAGGATGACTTAGTCTTCCTGTCTTATGTCAGATAGATACCAAAAGAGAAAAGGAAGACAAAAACATGAAAATAAGACCAAGAAAAAAAGAAAAGAAAAACAACAACAGCAACAACAATAGCAACAACAACCACAAAAAACAAACAAAGCAAACACAACCAAAAAGAAAAGGAAAAGGAAGACCATGGGGATAGTTCCAAATCTGTTCGCCTGACCCAAAATAGATGAGTATCTCTCTGCTAAATCGCAAACAGGTCTTGCTATAATCCATTAAGTCTAATCCCCTTTTCTTTCAGGCTTCCCTATCCCTGGACCTGCTTAGCTAACAGCACTTGTACCCTTTCAGTCCTCAGTATTTGTGACCAAGAGAAGTGTCTCCTACAAATCCCCATTGCTCTTCCTTCAGTTAGGGATGGAGTGGTCTGGTGCCACCCCCTATCTCAGAGCACCTTTAATGTGGCCCCTTTGGGAATATCCCACAACCAGTTCAAATGACATGCTAAGTGCTGCCTCGTCATCACATGCACACACCCGTTCCTCCCTCCCCCATCAGAAGTCTATAATCAGGATTTCTCAGGGACTTCCTGGTTTTGCTCCCATTGTTGATCTGCTGCACTCGGCTCTTGGTTTGCCATGTATGTGGGTCAGACTGGCTGATCTCCCTGATCTGAATTCCTCAGTGCTGTCTTCCGTAGCACTGTCCTCTAGGAAAAGGACATCATGTCAGGAGCGGCGTCCTGTACAGCAGTCTTCTCTGTGAATGAGCTGCTCTGAGCAGGAACTTCTCCTTCAAGGATTATCACACAGGAATGAGGTCTACTCTCTCTTCATTTCCTCAGTGGACTCATGTTGTAGTTGTCCTTTTGTCTTTGGCTTATTCACGCAGCATAACATCCTCCAGCTCCTTCCACGAGATGAGGTGATTCTGAACTTCTGACCTTACCAACACAGTGCATAACTGCATCACCTGTTGGACATTACATAAGCAAGACAGGGAAAGACTCACCCGGGTCTAATTTGGAACAATTTGAATGTGCAGACAATAATTTCCCCATGAGGAAACGTTAAACACAAAGAAGAAATGACAGGGTTGACGTTGCTGTCAGGTGTCACCGATTTGGCTCTGACCCATAGAGACCCTTTGCACACAAGAATGAAACCTTGCTCAGTCCTACACCACCTTCACAAATGTTCATATGGCTGAGCCCATTGTCACCGCACCAATCCAGCTCCTTGTGGCTCTTCTCCACCAAGGTGTCCTTCTCCAGGAACTGTGCTTTCCTGACAACATGTCCAAAGTGTACAAGAAGTCCAGTCATCTTTGTCTCAAAGGAGCACTCTGGCCATTCCTCTTCTAGGACAGACTTGTGTGGCTCTTTGACAGCATTCTTTGCCAGGACCACAATCCAAATACATTGAGTTGGTCCCGACTCATAGCAACTCTGTGTACATCAGAAGGAAACACTACCCAGTCCCACAGCATCCTCACAATTGATCTCACGTGTGAAGCGATTGATTGTTGCAGCCACTGTGTCCAATCACTGTCAAGGGTATCTTTTTCTGCCCCTCTACGAAGAGTCATATCTTTTTCCAGAGGGCTGATCTTTCCTGATGATATGTCCAAAGTACACGAGACAAAGTTTTACCATCCTTGCTTCTAGGAAGTATTCTGGCTGCACTTCTATCCAACAGATGTGTGTCTTCTTTGGAAACCCCTATTCTTCACTGTATTTAACATCCTATTTCAAATGCATCTGTTCTTCTTTATTCAATGTCCAACTTTATTTCAGTCAATGCCCAGCTTTCACGTGTATGTGAGGCAATTGACAATACCATGGCTTTGATCAGGCCCATATTTGGCTTTGCTGCACTTTAAAGAGGTCTCGTGGAGCAGATTTACCCACTGCAATGTGTCCTTTGATCGCTGAACTGCGGTTCATGAGCATCAATTTTGAATCCAAGCAAGACAAGATTCCTGAACACTTCAGTTTTTTCTCTTTTTATCATGATGCTAATGGTCCAGTTGTGGAGATTTTGGTCTTCTTTAGATACTTCCACACTGAAGGCTGACATTCTTGATCTTCATCAGCAAGTACTTGTGTCATCTGCAAATCTCAGCTTTTTTAATAAGCCTTCCTCCAATTCTGATGCTGCAATTTTCTTTATATCCAGCTTCTCTGATTATCTACTCAGCCTACAGATTGAATAATTATGACTAGAGGAAAAAAAAACCTGACACACACATTTCTTGATTTTTTTAAACCATGCAATAATCCCTTGTTTTGTTTGCACAACTACCTTTTGATTCAAGTATTGGTTCCACATTTTATAAGATAAAACATTCAATAATTCTGTCAATATTCTTAGCCATTTTATCTTCTATTTTTACTGCTCTTCTATTTTCCCTCCTACTCTTTCTTCTAGTGCTCCTATTAGGTATATTTAGACATTTTGGGGGGCATCACTGCCCTCTGGTGGTGGGAGTAGAAGACCCAGCCTTTGCTACTGTGGAGCCGCTGCTCCAACTGAACCTCCATCCCAGTGGGCCACAGTCCCACGCACAACCACTACACCACTGGGGCTCAGCCCCTATTTAGACATTCTCACTCTACTTTCCATATCTCTTCTCCTTTGCATTGTTTTAATTTTTTCTCATATTTTCTTTCTAGCAGTATCGGTAACTTACTTAGCTATGCAGTCCAGTTAAAAAAATTTAAGTTTCATACATGTTCTTTTAAATCTGTTCTATAATGTAAAATGATTGTATGTGTAATACAATGTTTATTGGGAATTATGCTTACCTCAGGGTGGACCCCGATAGCTAAGAAGTGAGGACAAGGAGGAATCAATAGCTCACCTTGTGAAGAGGACACCAGCAACTGAGGCCTAGTTAAGGCTGGTCTGCCCGCTATCTCAAAATGCAACCATAAGCTTGATCCAGTACCTTAATCATACAGTAAGAAAGTGATGGACATAAGGGAATCATGGGACCTCCTTGCTCCTTCAAGCCAGGCGATGGGATCAGGCACCAAGTGACACATGAGCAACAAACATGCTGACGTGCCTCCACGCCTGTGTGTGGAGCGGGTGAAGGAGTCATGAGAAGACCGTCAGGGTGGAGCAGCATAGGCTGTAGGTGGGAGCCAGGAGCCATCTCTACTGTCTGGTGACTCTAATTCACGTGTGTCAAGTGGATACAATGGAAAGTAGGACATATTAAAATTTTGCCAGGGTGTAGTCTACTGGATAAGGAGCTTGCAACAGCAAGAGTTCATGGGTGGATCACCCAGGACAGAATCTTTCTAACAGGGCACGGGAGCCGCGTGCGGTGAGCTGGCAGGCGTGGCCAACTGAACTTGGTCCTTTTCCTCTCTAGGATGTCCTCTTTTCTTTCTCGGGTCAGCAGTTTTGACGTTACTGCCCCGTTCCTCTCTTTAATTCACTGTAGATTTAGTTGTGACTGTTTTGCTTTGGGCTGCTAACGGTGAGCTCCACGGTTTGAATCCACCAGCCACTCCTTGGGAGAAAAAGGAGGCTGTCTAGTCCTATCAAGAGTCGCAATCTTGATTGGAAACCCACAGAAGGCATTCTGTGCTGTCATGTAGGGTTTGTGTAAGTGAGGATTGACTCCATGACAGTGAGTGTGGCTGGTCATTTGTTTGTTTAGAAAGCTCTCTGTGTATTTGTTTGCTGGGCCTCCTAAACTGTCAGTCCCAACACCGACCTTTTATCCCATTATGCCGTATGCATATATTGACAGACAGCTCCTGGGCATTTGATCTGTCACTTCATATTTCAGTGAGAGCCTGGGTTGGTGCACCCAGAGTTTGTTGCCAGCTTCTTCCTCTGTAGCCTGATGCCCGGTCGCCACCCCCTCTTTGGCACTTCCAGCGGCAGCCCTTGTCCTGCTGCCCCCATGGCCAGCCCTCACATGTACTTTGCGCTCCAGTGAAGGGGCTACTCACACAATCACGTAAGAAGAGATCGATTTCCCAGAGTGATTTATACCCTCCAATAATTGAGCTATCAACAGTGACACTGCTGAGCATGCAAAGAGAACGGCACCTCTTCTTACAGGGACAGTTCAGCGCGTGGGAGAAGAGACCAAAACAGCTGAAAACAGTAACAGGACCCTCTGGAGGTCAAAATAAAATTCCAGCATCATCAGAGACAGCAGATGTGAACGTAAAGAAACATTCTATATTAAGGGGAAATTTATGAGTAAGAGACAATTTTTAAAAGAGGTCATGGGTGTTGTCAGAGGTGACTTTGAACCTTGAGCTCATCCATCCATATATATTTTTGTGCTCCTTTCTCTAGAGTTTATTAGCAATGATCACATGCTCTCGTTTCCCTGAGTAGATGAGGCCTCGTAACAAGTGGTTAAGGGCTTTGGACTTTGAACCGGAGAGGCTTGGGTCTGCATCTTGGCATTGCTATTTATTTGCTGTGTGACCTTGGGCAAGTTCCTCTTTCTTTTTGAGCTGTCGTTTCCTCCTAAAAATATCTATCAAAAATATCTATCTTACGGAATTGTGAGGATTAACTGTGGAAATCAATATACAGAAACACTTGGCACTTGGCCTATAATATTAACCTGAATAGCTGGTTTCTCTTTGGACCATGCCGACAGAACCCACAATGGGATGAAGTTTGATTTCTATTTATCTTCTCTTTACTTTTTCATTTGAGTTCACTGACCAGAGAGACTTTATGAAGGTTCCATTGTCGGTGAAAGTTGAAATTGTAGAACTTTATAAATATTAAGGACAGAAATTTAAGCAGAAGTCGCAAGATGCAGAATTCTGTGTCAATAGTGAATCATGAAGGTGGACAAACCCCTTTAATATTTTAGCAGGATTTCTAGGTCATGGGCCTCCTATTTATTGTCTTACCTTAGGCTGACCCCACTTAATGACAACACTAAGAATTGATGATTTCTTTATCCCCAGAATGGCTGAAGATGGAGAAGGAAGAAATAAATCTCTAGATTACAGTTTTAAGGTCGGGGACCATCACCCCAGGTTTGTCTTCCTGATGGAAAGACACATATGTAAAAGGCCACATACTTGGCACATAAAACTGAGTTTCTTTCCCTCTTCCTCAGAAAAGGAAACCATCGGACAGCAGGGGGTCTGATTTGGGTCTGCCCATTAAAACACACCAGCTCACAGCCTGGGGAACCTCAGGGTCTTTGTTTCCTGCATGCAGAGTCCAAATGTGGCGGAGAATGGAAATTTTAGAATTTAGAGCCAGTCTTTCTTGAAGGACAGACTGGTAAGTGGTCAGTGCCCTGTAAATTGCGTCTCTCATTCTTGCTCCCGACTCAGCTTTTGTACTTCAGTCACATTGAGCCTTAATCTTCCCTTGAATGTTTCTGTGTAGAAGAGCCTTTAAGTGATTAGTCTTGGATTCTTAGCTTTTATATTCTGCATTTTGAATTCTGCCCATGGAGCCAACCCCCCAGTGCTAATTGCAGCACTCTCAACCCAGAGGTCACTCCTTAGAATTGGGCTTCTCCAAAGAATCCAAGGAGAATTGACAGGTCACTCTGGGATGAGCTCTGTTCTTCTGCTCAAACACAGTTTTTTCTTCCCAAAGTCCTGCAGGCTTCTCCTGTCACTCTAAAGGCCTTCATTGTAGTAGTGGAGTTTTATGCAGGTCCCTCCCCTTTAGTGGCAGGATCTTCAAAAGTTTGAGGGGAAAATTCCAGTCTCTATTACACTTTTCAAGCAGCAATTGGAAGCTCTTGCTTACTCTCCAGTTGGGCTAAGAAACTATAGAAATCGGCAAAGGATTCGACTCCCCGGCTTTGAAAACCTGACATATCAATGATTATTCTCTTCTTTATTACTGTGAGCTTGGCTCCCCTGTAGTAAAGCACTAGAGGACCCTTGTCGGGGTAGTGGGTACACATGGGGCTGCTTGCCACGAGGTGAGCACTTGGACATCATCAATTGCTTCACAGGAGAAAGAGGAGGCTTGCAATTCTCATGAAAAAGTGACAGTCTCAGGAACTCATCGAGCCAGTTCAACCTGCCCGAGAGGATCTCGAGGAGTCGGCCTCGACTTGATGCCGTAATGGAGCAGCAGTAGTAAATAACAGGCTTCCTCTGATCTTAGGTGATTTCGTTCTGTCCTTCTCCAAAGTTCCCTCTTTGCACCACATTTCATTCTTAGTGGACACCTTCCTTTCCTGCCGTGTGTCAAGCCATCCTTCTCCTCGGTGAGATGTCCATCACCAAGGACATCTAATCTGATCTAATTAAATATAAGCACACACATGTAATATAGATGACAACGTATTTAAATGTGGTGATCGGGATAGGTAAGATGTACTGAGCATTCACCCCCATGATTTTGCTGTTGTTGTTGTTAAGTTGATTTCCACTCACAGCAATCGTCCAGGGCAGAGCAGGAAGGTTTCATAGGGTTTCCAAGCCTGAGATCTTTCTGGGAGCAAATCGCCAGATCTTTTCTCCACACAGTTACTGGCGGGTTGAGCTGCCAACGTTCAGCTTCAAGCCTCTGAAACACTCGGGCTCCTACTAAGGACAATGACTATTTCTCTTTTCTAGATGGGGCTAGAGAGCGAGTGCCTTGTTCCGGGCAGCACAGCTGTAGGTAATAGACAACATAAACATTGGCAGTCAGCCTCTGCCTCACTGTGGAGAGTTTTCCTCTGTGAATATTTCTGTCTTCTAGACACTGATATCCGAGGTCTTTGCTCGGACCACGCTGAATTAAGGTGTTCTTGTCATCCACATAAGCATACTACAAAAACATACCCTTTGAAATTTCCAAAAATATGGGAATAATGTTGCTTTGGCAGATCCCTTTAAAAGCAAGGGTTTGCCAGGTAATCTTTGTAACATTATCTTTGTACCCAGAAATAATATCAAATGATTAAATAATAAAAAAATTCTTAATAAGATTACCTCCCTCCTCTTTAAAAATACACATTCATGTGATGAATGATACTCCTTTTTGGTTATTTGAAAATTTTATTGTAGTTTGGGTGACGGTTTACAGAACAAATTAGTTTCCCACTCAGCAATTTATGCACATTTTGGTTTCCAGCATTGGCTGCTGTCCTCTTAAGGTAACAGCTGCACCGCTTCCACTTCTTCCCCTGCTTCCCTGTTTCTACCCCCTGCCTTTCCGGCCCCTTTCTGCTTTTTGAGCTTTGTCTTGGGAAAATGCTGCCTCGTTTGGTCTCCCAGAGTTGGGTTTTTTTTTCCCTCCTGAGAAGCATGTTCCTGAGTGTGGTTAATTTTATTGGCCTGCATATTGGCTGGCTTAAAGGGGATCTCTGAGGAGGGGTTTGTTTCCAGGATTGAAGGGTATTTAAAGGTCATAGTCTCAAGGGTTCCACTATTCACTGTCAAACCAATAAGTTGGGTCTTTTTAAAATAATTTTTGAATCTTATTCTACAACTTTCCCCCATTCTGTCCAGAATGTTCTAATGTGATCCTAATCACAGGGGTCAGTAGTGGCAGCTGGGCACCATCTAATTCTTTTGATCTCAAGCTAGTCAGGCTGTCGTATGTGTGGTCTATTAGTCTTTGGACAGATTGTTTCCGTGAATCTTTGATTTTCTTTACTCTTTTTTTTTTTTTTTTTTTTGCTCCAGACAGGAAGAGACTAATAGTTACACATTGAATGGGAAAATATGATTTTTTAAAAAATTAAAGCTTTTAAGATCTCAGTCATTATGTCTCACAATAGGATGTAGAACATTGTCTTTATAGTCTATAATGCCAAATGACTTAGATTCCTCTTAAGACTATAGAGCTGGCCTCTCAAGTCCAGTGATTAGATTGCTTAGTTTTAGCTAAGAAGTTTGCCTAACTTTCCTACCATATGCTTTCCAACATACCTGGGTATATTTCCAGCACATGTACATAATATGTATTTAGAAATATTCTCTGCCAAGCTTTTGTATGTTCATAGGTGTTCTCCTATATGCTATTTCATGCCTGTCCAGTGTATGCATCTACCAGCATTTTATTGTGTATTGCCTTTATATATCTTATTGTATATTGCCCTATACATCACTAAAGTTAATATATGGCAACTATTTAGTGATTTTACCTCCCTCCTCTTAAAATAGTGTTGAGAAGAAAGGTCTAGGGCTCTCTTTGAAAACAAAGGAAGTTGAATATAAGCTGACATTTTCATTAGAAAATTATATAAAAATGAACAAGATCAATGCTTATAAAATAAAAATAAGTGTACCCAGAAAAGTATTTGTATATGCAAACTAGTTCTTAAGGGTATTGGAGAGGGGGAACGAAACTCAGTCTACTAACAGTAATCTTTGAAAGGAGTTGATTATTTAGGAAATAGTAAGTAGAAGTTGGAAATATACCATTATTTTTTATTGCAGTCCCAAAAGTGACCTGTGTAGACACAGCCTGGGAGGGAGAAGGGGACCATGATTTGAAATGAGCCACTGTCAAGCAAACAATGAAATGTAGAGAACAATAAACAAAGGAAATCTTTCCAAAAGCTTTCTTCATTTACATTCTGCGATTACTGGCCTCATCCCTCTGCTGAAATAGCCTCCCCGTTACCAGCCGTCCAAAAGCATAATCAGGTACTACCGGGAGCTTTTGCTCCAGCAAACTGCACAGAGAATATTTGAATGCTGCCAAGACTATAGGTGCCTGTTTCAAGCTGTCATCGAATATGCTGTAACATGTCATAAATAAGGGAGGTGTATTTATAAATCTGACATTAAAAATGTGTTCCTAAAATATCTCGTGTGTTCCCTGGCCATGTCAGCATAGAAATAATGTTTAGTATTTGTTTATTTTACTGGACCACCCCATGAACCTGGGGGAAACGTGTTAGAAAAAAAATTATAGCTACGCCAACTATTCTGGGAGATACACGAGCCCTCCATGTTTATCAGGTTGAGGGCACTGTATTTTGATGTCAATAAGCAATTTTTCCAGCCCGGTCTCCTGCCCGACCCTTTTAATCCATCAATATATTATTAGAGATAAAGTTGGTGGATGCCTGCTGCAGTTAGAAGATAAATGACATCTCTGAAGTCAGGCATTAAAGACTAGATTAAGGCCTTGTGACACCGTTTTCAGTGCTCATCTGTGCACTTCTGTTCAACCTATCACACTGAGTGACAAGAAAGAAAAATAATGAACTGGGCTAGGGGAAGAAGAAGGGGGAAAAAAGGCAGAAAAAGAGAGAGATTTTTTCCCCCCCTAACACACAAACTACATCAGTTCACACTCGGGATTAGACTGCATTTAAAGAAAGGAAAAGAGAAAATAAAATGGGACGTTGGGAAGGGCAGGCACGGGGCTGTTCTATAAAGATGAAAATAGGCAGGAAAGGGGAGCATTAAAGCTGGGGATTCCATTTTTGTCTGCCCCCTGGTGCTTTTGGTAATCCCACCTGTCTCAGCCTCTCCCACACAGACCTCTCCTACAAGGCTTCCACTTGCCCTAGGAATCGGCTCCATCCCTGAGTTGGGAGTGCTGACATAAATCTTGTTAAGTGCTCAGTTCTAAATCTTGGTGAATCATGCTCTTCCAGCCCCGCCAAAGGATTTCCTTCACATTGCTATCATTGGTCTGGTTGGAGGTATTAAAGATTTTGTAAGTCTGTCTTCTGATAGTGATTTGAATACGGTTTCTGAGTTGACAAATACAATGCTGAATTAAAAAAATTTTTTTGGTTGTGCAGAAAACAGCAGGCACATCTGAATTACACGGTGGAGATGAAAAGAAATGAGGATGCAGGCCAGTAACAGAGGAATTAACCAGTGGAAAGGGCCCAGGTTTGTGGATGGAGAGGGTGGGGGTGTCTGGGGTTGAACTGAAGCCTGACTACATCCCAGTTCTCTTTCTCCACCATTTCTGTAGGAATCCAGCCTACACAAACCTTCCGCCTGCTTCTCATTCTATGCCATGTTTGTGGTTATGGAAACTGCATCTTCTTTGCAGATAACTTTCAGGGTTGCTTCGAGGAAGATCCTGGGGTGTATCATGGTATTCCCGTCACCTTTCATAGAGTATTCAAAGAAAGTCCTTAAGCAATATTTGGTGACTGCCTGATAATTCGCAGACACCTCTTTCTGACCCCTCCCATTACCAACCATCCAAAGGCATAAGCAGGGTCTGCCGCTGGTTCTTGTTCTGTGAAGAATTTCTGCCATAGTAAACTTGCCTGGTCTCTGCTCAAACTCTCAACTCATATAAGCATATGGAGTTAACCCGTGCTCCCTCTAAGCACTAGACTCTTTGTCTGTGTATGCTCTTAGTTTCTTTTTATGCTCTTCATTTCTTGCCACTCTTCTTTGATTGGGACAAACCAAGATGAAAAATCTCTCACTGCCTGTGAAACAAAATTTAAATTCCTTTTTGTAGCATTCATCTTGTAGCCCCCAGAATCTGACTCAACCGCTTTTCCCGTCTCATTTTCCTTCTCCTTTTCCAAAATCTGCGCCTCCATTGGTAAAACCAAAGCAGTTCACATACTGGCACTTGGTTCATCTCTGTTTGTTTGCTTTCACTTGTCTTGAAATTTCCCTCCTGGATACTGTTGCCAGTGCAAATGCTGCAATCCTGTCCCTTTCATTCCTGTCTTGCTCTTCTTATCTGCCTTTTGATGACATGGCCTTTGCCGTCCTGACATCCTGGGCCTTGTCTTGGCAGAACCTTTTGGGTTACAAGTGTCAGAATCTACCTTGGCTTAGAGAGGTAATGGATTGGAAGGCTCGGTGTCTCTGGAAAAGTTAGCCTGCTTCAGGAACTTACCCTCAGGGCAGGGATACCCCTAGAGCTCACTGTGTAGTCTTTGCTTCTTTGGTGAATACCGAGTGTGTTTATTCTTTCCAGTGTAAAACAGGATTCTTCAATATCAGAGTGGGTTTGTAAGCAGGGTTGTGTAGTGGAACTAGTGGTCCACTCTCATATTTTTCCCACCAGAGACAGGTTGATCAATTGGTTCTCTTCCTCCAAAGAGGAATTTCTTGGACAAAATATCGGCGGAGTAGCACAGCTGCTAACAGATCCCCTCCATTGGACTATGAAAGTAAGGTTGAGCACAAGGAAATAAGGAGCCGTCTTGCACTTGCTCTTCGATTTGATCAAAGAGGTGGAGGTAGATGGGAAAAGTGCCTAGGATTTTATACCTCATCATGTGACTTTATAGCTCTTTCTATCAAGAAGTGGAGTCTCTATCCTGTGGGTCTAGGCTGCCCTTGAGACTTGTTCTGATCAATAGAATCAAGCTGTGATTTTATATCATTTGCAAACCTGGTCCTCAAAAGGCTCTGCACACATCCCCCCCACCCCCCCAGTGAATAGAACTGAACTATCCCCATCATCTACTTGACAATTTGAGAACCACCAGAAGTCAAATGTTTCTCTTGGTTTCTCTTGGACAGGTTCCTCATGAATACTATTAAGCTTTCTGGAATTCTCATTCTTTGCACTGCTCTCCAAAAAATTTTATGATCTATATAGTGGAATGAAAACATCTTTCTGGCATCCTTTGCTTTAAACCAAGATATATCTGATAACAGCACTGATAATCCTTATTCCAATTTTTTGTTTTGTTTTTTGTTTTGCATAGATAGTAAGTGAGTCCTCCCAGCTCTTCATCCATTAGTTGAATGATCTCAATGGATTGTTCATCGATTCCCAGAGCTTTGTATTTTGCCAGTGCTTTCAGTGCAGCTAAAATTCTTCCTTTATCATCACCAGTCTTCGGTTATGTACTGTCTCCTGAAATGCTTGAATATTAATAACTGTGTATTCTTTCCACCTGTTTTGAAGGTGAGGCATTGCTGGGCCATTCCATGTTTTTCCTATAGAATCCTTAAATATTGCAACTCAAGGCTTGAATTTTTTTTCTCCAGTTCCTTCAACTTAAGAAGTGTTGAATATGTTCTTCCATTTTGTCTTTCAAACTCCAGGTCTTTGAATGTTAAATTGCAATACTTTTTCTCCTTGAGTAACCTTTGAAACCTGTTTTGTTTGTTACTTCTTCATTTCTTCAATTTCCTTTAGCTGCTCTGTGTACAGGAGCAAGTTTCAGAGTTTTTCCAACATCTTTTTTGGACTTTTCTTTATTTCTTGTCTTTATAATGACCTTTTGCATTCTTCATGCATGATTACCTAGATCATCTCACAACTCACCTGATCACTGATCTTTAGTGTACAATATATTAAAGTTAATTTTAAGATGCTCTCTAAATTCAGGTGAGAAATACTTAAGATCACGTTTTTACTTCCATGGACTTGTTTTAATTTTTTTCTTCTTCAACTGCGTATGAATAATTGATAGTCTTCTTTGCCTGCAGTTGTTCTCACAAATAGTATTGAGCTTTTCCACTGCCTTCACTGATATGGTCCATTTGATTTCTGTGTGTTCCATCCTTCTGGTGAGGTACATATGTATAATCACGTTTATGATGTTGAAAATAATATTTCCAATGAGTAAGTCTTTAGTCTTACAACATTCCAGGATCATTTCTACCACCAAGGCATATTTTCCATTGACTGCTCATTCTTGTTTCAAACTTTTGCATTCTAACTGCAAGTGATTCTCAATGTGTCTTGATAGCAGACTTGATTAATTTAAGACTGTAAATTTTGTAAAACTACCAAGTTTAGTCATTATTAAAACTAGTGATTTATGTGTAAATTTATTAATAGTTTTATTAGCTGGTTTTCTATGAAGGTACCAGAGTATTATTCTATCACTGACAGCTTTGTCCTGCAGGTCAATCTTGAAATGTTTTTTCTTTTATTCATTGAGTGGTACACAAGTTTCCTTTGATTTATTATTCCTGGCAAAGCAGACCATATAATTTTCTATTTCAAATGACCAATATGTGTTCATTTTAGTTCATTAATGCCTAAATTATCAATCTTCAAGCATTCAATTTTATTTTTAATGATTTTATTGGCATATAATTCACATAACATATAATTCAATACCTCAAACATGTTTTAAAAGAGTTGTACAAGCATCCCCCAAGTTAGTTTTAGAACATTTTCTCCTTTCTTGTACTCATTTTTATTAGTTGTTAATTTCCTCTCAACCTTTCCTCCCACACCCCCCAAAAACCATTAATTCAGTTACTTTTTATTCAGTTACTGTCTAGATTTATATATCCTGGATTTTATATGCAGGAAAACATATCCCAAACAAACAACACCCCCCACAAGCATTAACAAAGTAAATAACAGCACTAACAAAGTAAATAAAAGAAAAATCTCAATCAAAAAGAGGGAGAATATATTCAAAACTAGAGCAAATTTAAAATGAGTCTGGAAGGAGGCATATGATAAGGTGCTAATTTTTAATGTAACTGCATCAACATTGATCCACTTTCCCATGGTCTCTGCATGACTGAAAGACTACTCCCATTCCTTGTCTGTGGTCCAAGGGGATTCACAATGCATTTTGATCATCCACTGTCATCCTTTACTTTCTTCTTCTTCCTCTTTCTTTTCCTCTCTTCTTTTTAAACAGTTTTATTGGCACTTCACCCACATGCCATACAATTCAATAATTCAATCACATAAAAAAGAGTTCTACAATTAGCATATTTATTTCTATAACATTTTCTTCTTTCTTGTACTCACTGTTGTTCATGTGATTTTTTCTAATTGTGGCAAAAATATGCACTACAAAACATTCGTCAATTCCACAGTTTATAAAATTCAGTGCCATTGACTAAACATTTTGTGTTGTACACCATTATTGATATCTTTGTCCAAATTATTCCACCACCATTAACATCAACTCAATGCTTTCTTAGCAACAGCTCTTCCTTCTTCACTCACGGTAACCATTGGTCAAGTTTGGCTTCTTTTCTTTTGATATAGTATTCACGTATCATCCATGCCTTCTGAAAACCAGATGTTCACAATCTAAGATCTTATACTAGTGGTTCTTGATCTTCCTAATGTTGTGACCTTTTAATACAGTTCTTCATGTTGTGGTGGCCACCAACTATAAAATTATTTTTGTTGTTTGTTACTCCATAACTGTAATTTTGCTACTGTTATGAATCATAATGTAAATACCTAATATGCGAGATGTATTTTCATTGTTATAAATTCAACATAATTAAAGCATAGTGCTTAATCACAAAACCATATGTATTGTGAAATATTTATTTGTAATTGCAAATAAGTGAAGTTTTGTCTTGAAGCATGGTGTAGAATGGATAACAGACTTCACCCTATGTGAACGTGTGGACACGTGTGGACGTGTCTGCATGTGGGTAGACTGGTCTAGAAACCGATAGAGGAGCAGTGTCTTGGTTCCTAAGACCATCAAAAATGTGTGTTTTCTGATGGTCTTAGGTGACACCTGTGTAAGGGGTCATGACCCACATGTTGAGAACCATTGTATTATACAATTCCCTCACTCAGGTTTGGATTTAATCATTTGCAATCTTTGTATTACATTTTCTGGGTGGTTTGCATCTTCTGGGTGGACTTAGTCGATGCCTCACTTGGATGGCTGTTTGTTTGAAGACAAGCCTTTAAGACCCTAGCTATTATTCTTTCTGAGAACCCCTTTTCATATTTGATAATTTTCCATTTTCTTCCACCCATATTTCATACATTCCATGATCTCATTATAAATGGATATCTGCAACTTTTCCCTTCACTTTCAGGTATGTTTCCTCAGGAAATGAAGGTCATGAAAGCATTACTCTACCTGCATCATTAAGTCCAACTCTACATTCAGAGTGCAGCTCTTCTCCAGTCCTGTGTGTGCCTTCCAACTTGCAGGGCTCACCTGCTGGCACTATTTCAGACAGTGTTCCATTGCGATTTGTATGCTTTTGCTGATCAGTTTTTTTTTCCAGAAGAACATCATCATGTCCAGTATCCCAGTGTGTTTTAATTTGGAAGTGCTACTGAAATCCGTTCACCATGGGTGCACCTGCTGGCATCAAATAAGGGAGGCATAGCTTCCAGCAACATGCCAGCCACCACAGTATTACAAACTGACAGACAGGAGTGTAATATTTAGTTAACCTTCGTTAAGTAGATGACTAGAAGAAATGTAATGCTATCATAAACCTACTTGAAGGTATATAAAATATAAGGATTATGTTTTCCACTTAATTTAGAACCCTAAAGATATTTCTAAGGAAAGAAAATCCTGCATGTGCTACATTAAAAAGGCAAATCTATCTCCATACCCTAACAATATTTATGATAAAATTGAGAACGAAATTACTTTAGGGAAAGAAACAGTCCCAGTGTTCCCAATGTAACTTTTTTTTTGGGGGGGGGCATCACTGCCTCTTGTGGTCATGGGCCCTACCCAGTGTCGCTCCTGAGAGCTGCTGCTGGATTTGAACCGCCAAGCCCGTGGGCTGCAGTCCCACACTCAACCACTTAGGCCATCAGGGATCAGCCCCGCCCCCCCCAATGTAACTTTTATCCATTCTCCTTGTAAAGAATGTAACCCCTATCTTTGGTCATCACAAATGAGACACTCATAGATAGATATCTTTTTTATCATGCATTATCCTGTTAGCTTTGCTATCTGGGTGGAATAATTTTCAGCATCATAACAGCATACAGGCCACCATGGGGCAGTAATTGACCAACAAATGGTGGACCAGACCATTAAGTTTTGGAATTTGATAATATACAGAGAGTAATTCCTTTAGATGCTTAATCACAATAAGGGAAATCAGATGTTTTTCTCTCTGATTTTATAAAATCCGATGTATAACTGGGCCTTTGAACTTGTTCAGTCATGACAGACAAAGTGAACTGGAATAGACATGATATATATATATTTTAACTTGAATGATCTGTAAATAAATAGAAAAGAATATCTATATGTGGCCAAGCTCATGAATGGGAAACATCGAAGAGGCAGTGTGAGCCCTCTCCGGAGCCTGATGGATGGCATTGGATTATTTCCTGGACTGTGGAGAGTGACACACATTCAAAGTGGCGTAGTTGACTACCATTTTGAGCCCTACAGAACTGGGTTAGGTTCAGCTGTTAAAGAGATTTAGTGGCTGTGCAACATGCAGGCTGCTGTTGTTTCTATCCTGATCTGCTTAGCACTCAGTTTCCCTCGCATTTAAACATTTCTGGGCTTGCTTTGTTGTCATGACTGACCCAGACTGAACTGGTCCAAATCAGCGGTAAAAACCAAAGGCCACTTCCGAAGAAGCCAGTTCATTTCCCACTGCACTGTCTGAGGCAAGGGTCTGCCCTTTCTCTTTGAGGAGTCCTTTCATCTGTGTGGTTTAGAACTCAATAATGTTGACCTTATGCATAGGATTTTCATAAAGACCTATGAAAACAAGGAAGTGGTGCCTAAAATATCACAATATTACTTGGCACAGATCTTCACAGGGCAGATGTGCCTCTGTGTGCACGCACACTACCTAGTTTTGGATCACCTGTGAGCGTTCTCTCTCTTGTCTGGCCATGGCGAGTTCTATCAAACACACCCTCAGATGCTTTGGCTCACGTGGAGATACTTTCTCCTTCCAGAGCCTTCATCGTCACTGTCACCTTTTGAATATTCTTTTTTAAAAACTGTCCTTTTCAAAAGATTATTTTGTCACAATTATTCAGGAAAGGGTTTTGTGCCTGTAGGAAATATTAATAGACTATTATGAGGGCCTACAACTAATTTTTCCACACATATCATCTGTCTTTGCATGGTTATTAAACTTCAACAATATTTCATGCAATGCTTCTCTGCTAAATTAATTTGGTTCCTTCTTTTCTGGCTTCTCCTTTTCTGTCCACAAGCTTTAAAATTAAATTGAATCTTCATAATTATAGCTTTTTGTTGTTCTCCTTCATATCTTTTTCCTTTTTTCCAATTTCTCTATCAAAGGAGCAATAAAGACATAAAGAAGCAAAATTAGAACTCTAAAAGACCCACATGGTTTGGAGCTTGATGGGCTTGAGGTTGGGTGACTTTTAAGTCAGGCAAGAGCGGGAGGACAAACTCTGATCTAGAATGTAGATAAATTCCCTCTGATTTATCCAGGACCATTGAAAACAAATGAGTTATTCCATCAATAATGAAATTTTCATGATTGCAAACATGTTCTCACATGTGTCAAGTATAGGCTTATTTTTTTTGCCTGAATATATGAAAAAATATCCATTCTCCTTCCATGCACACATATATTTACACTTGTGGTTAAATTTCCTCACAGTGATATGTAGCTACTAGCTAATACCGGTTATCATGGAGTGGATTCAGACTCATGTTTGTTTGCCTTCTGTACAACAGAGCAGACCTGTGCTCCAGAGTTTCCCATGGCTGATTTTTCATTTGACCTCCACGCTCATCTTCCGAGGAGCCTCTGGGTGGATTATTATTTTTCATAATAATAACACTATGTTTTTGTTCAAGCATTTCATTAATAATTTCTTTTTATTGATTATACATTTCAATGAAATTATAACATTTTGGATACATGGGCTTGGATAAAATATTATTAAATTAAATAAAAAAGGAGTACAGCCTAAAAGACCAAAGAAAGCATTAAAGATTCATAAATAGTTTTCATTTAACAATAAAGTAAAAGGAAACAAAAATCAAGACAAAATACAAGCATCTCCACACACAACAAAAACAACAAGCAGAAATACCAAGAGCAAGAAGTACCAAATATTTTTAGCCATACTTCATTTTTAATAGTTTTGTCATATAATTTACATACCATATGTGGCGATCCTATACTTAATGTCAATTTCATGATTGGAAGTCTAGGGATGGAGTCTAGCCTGTTAATCTGGAGATAGCCAATGAAACCTCTGTGGGCATGGCTTTCTCTGGGAATTCTGGGAAGTCTCATGATATTTCCCTCATGGAGATGAGAGACCATCTCCCTAGTTGTTGGGAGATGCACAACTGACAGGACAAGATGGCAGCATCTGAGGAACTGGAGGAGCCGAAGGAGAAGGCACATGGCCTTACCCTGATGGAACCAGACCTCTGCAGCCAGAAGAGCCACAGTGAGACCCCTGACAGTGCTGAGATGCTTTTTCTGCTTCTGCTGCCACCGGACACATAAGACTCTGCACCCACTGGCCTATGACTTTGTGAGTCGGAAGGGGACTTTATGGACTGTGTTGGACATATGGGCTAACATCGGACTTGTGACCTTGGACTGGACTGGGTAGGGATGCTTTCTCAATGTTCCATTCCTCTTGTATATAAACCGTTCCCTTATATCCATATGCGTGTCTATGAATTTGTTTCTCTAGTCTACCTGGACTAACATATCATACAATTCATTAGTTTGATCATTTTAAGAAGAGTTGTGTGATCAATTTCAGAACATTCTCTTTTTCTTCTTTTTTTTGACTTGTTTTTCACATCGTCCAAATCAAGGACTCAGTCATGTTGATTTCTTCCTTGTCAGCAGCCCCAGGCCTTCCTTGGTTCATGACCCTCTGAAAGACTATTTGTTCTCTCCGCTCTAGGCCTCTTTCTGAGTCTAATCTGCTCTTAAAAACAAAACAAGAATAAAAATAGTTTCATTGGTACTTCATCCATATATTATATAATTCAGTAGATTAATCCATTTTCTTCTTTTTTATACTCATTGTTATTAGTCCCCACTTTCTCCCACCACCCCGGCCATCTCCTAAAACCAAATGAAAAACTAACGTTCTGCCATGGAGTCAATTCGGGCTCACAGGGACCCTGCAGTACAGGGTAGAACTGCCCGTGTGAGTTTTCAAGACTGAAAATCTTCACTGCAGTAGAGAGCTTCCTCTTTCTCCTATCAAACTGGCTGGTGGTTTTGAACTGGTGATCTTGTGTTAACCACCTAATGTGTAACCATTTATACCACCATCCAGCTCTATCCCTAAAAATTCATCTCTCCTGGATTTCCTATACAGAGAAGCAGGCAATAAATAAATAAAAAGAAAAAACAAAAGAGAACCCAAAATAAATGGCAAAATAAAACAGAGGAAAACCTCAATTGAAAAGATAGCAGAAAGTATTTAATAACTGGAACAAATTTAAAATAAGTCAAAAGGGAGAGAAAATGATAAAGGATATTTTTCTCCAGGAATTTTTTTTGGCATATCATTCACATATCAAACTATTTATACAGGGTTTCTTCCACGTTGCTTTGGTTTTTTTTAAAATAACCAGAGAACCTCCCATTTATCTAGTTATGCTATTTGGCATGCCAATAATGAGACACCGGTAAAATGTCTTCATTTTATACAAAGTCTACCCAATTCTCAAAGCAGTTTTGGTACTCCCAAGATGCTAGGCATTCTACTCTAAATTGTGGATCGCCTTCCAAGCTGTGTCTTTAACCTTATTAACCTGACAAAGACAATCTTGTGATTGCAAAGCAATATGTCTGGGTAATTGATCCTCAGAGACAGAAGAAAGAGTGGTCCCCCTCTGGACTCATCTGGTCGTACTCTACACTGTGAGGCTAGAGACACTGACACAGGCATCTGATTGAGAAGCAAACTGTTCAGGGCAGTGATAGGATAGGAGCGAGGTCATCAATTACCAACAAATTTGTTAACCTCCACTGAACCTAAATCAGACGAGTTTGAAAGCTCTATCAATTTGATTAGATGCACATGCCTCAGGTACCTGACCTGGACCCAGCAGGGGATTCAGCTGGGAAACAGCCAGGCTCTGCCCCTAGGGAAGACTCCCTCCACCAGCGCCCGCATCAGGTTCTAAGCAGTGTTCTAATGAAGTACTAATATGCTAATCACATTTATTGAGCAATTACTATGTGTGCTTGTTCTATGCCCTTTGCTGAGAAAATTTTATTGAATGAAGAGAGAAGTGTAGGTGAAGAGAAATAGAAGGACACGTATTCTTTAGTTGATTCATTCACTTAATGAACAATCCCAGGCCAGCTCCTCTCTTCCTCGCACTAGGCTAAGCACAACAGAAAAACAAACAGGACAGACTCTTACCTCCAAGAGAAAATAATACTGTAAATTGTAAAATGCAAATCAAAGTTAAACACTTATGAAATATAATTCTGACAGGAGATTTTAGGAAAGCTGGATCTTTTATAAAGAACTATTCTGTGGGGTTGAGCCCCGGTGGCATACGTGGTTGAGTGCGGGACTGTGGCCCGCGGGCTTGGCAGTTCAAATCCAGTGGCGGCTCTCAGGAGCAGCGCTGGGTAGCTCTCATGACCACCAGAGGGCAGTGATGCCCAAAACAAAAAAACAAAACAACAAAACAAAACAAAAAAGAACTATTCTGCAATCTCTTCTGTTTTGCATCTTCAAAGGAGTCTGTGGTGAGAGGATAAAGGGGCAGTGCAAAGAAAGAGATGGGAAATATATTCGTGTCTCTTTGGCAGCATTCTTGAGAGTCTCAAATGAGCTACTTACCAAGGGTTCCATGAAAGGCACAGGACAATCTGTAGACGGAGTAAAGCATACGCAGTCTCAGGCCTCCACCTTTTTTCTCAGCAGTGTAGAAGCTCTTTGCTCCTCTCCTTTTCTTCTCTTTAAGCGTCGCCTTTCTCTCTGCCACCACCTTCCATTGTCTACAACTCAGTTTCAATCCTACTTACGAATAGGGAATGCTTGCAAAGTCTTTACTCTGTGCATTCTGTCCCAAATTCTTTACAATAAACAACCAGTTACCAAGGAGCGGATTCGGACTTGGGGTAACCCATATGTGCCAGAAAAGAGCTTGATTCCATAGGGCTTTCAGTGGCTGCTTTGGAGAACATCACCAGGCCATTATTCCAAGGTTCCTGTGCATAGATGAGACTCTCCAACTTTTTAGTTAGCAGCTGAAAGAATTAACCATTTGTACTCCACAGGGACCCTTTCAGATGTACTCATACTCAAAGTCAAGCTCCCGGCTATTGAGTTGATAACAAATCATTGTGACCCCACAGAAGATGGTAGACCTGTACCTGCAGATTTCTGAACCTGCCACTCTTCATGGGAGAAGAAAGCCCCGTCTTTCTTCCTCGGAGCTGGGTGGTGGTTTTGAACTGCCAACCTTGCATCTTTCAGTCCAATGCATAATCGAGGACTACCAGGACTCTTCAGATGGACAGTCTTAGATATTATAGATGAGAAAACTGAGATCCAGAGAGGTTAGTAACTTACCTCAGGCCACAGAGTAGTAAAGGGGAGGGAGAAATTCAAGCCCAGGCAGTCTCATTCCAAAGTCTGCAACCTCAGTATCCAAGCCAGATTCCATTGCATCTTATAGTGTCCACCAGTTTAAACCCACAGCTAAGCTCTCCATTAATTACTGAATATGTCCAAACTTTATCTCTCCTTTCTGCGGCCTGCGTGTCTGGAAAACAGAACTACTTACCCCCCTGTACCAACCTCCGTGGCCTCCTACTTTTACCGTTGCTTCATTTCCCTTCACCTGGAATGTCCCTTCCCTTACAATTCTAAGTCCTACCCTAGTCAGTGGCCAGCTGAGATGCCAAGCTCTCTACAAAAGTTTCCTGGATTCTTGTGTTGGGAAGATGTTTCCTCAATATTTTTAATTCAAATGTTTCTTGAGACTCTTATATTACAGATACTTGCAGTACCTAATAGACTGATTTTCATGCTTTCTTTCCATGTGATTTGTAAATGTCATGCAGTTCTTTCCTCTGTGCTTCCATTCCCTACCCTCATGGAAGCTTCCTAAAGGATCCTTTCTAAGTCCTTGTCTGAGCAAACAGTCCTTCTCATGAGGCCAGTCTACATGACACTGTGGGCAGTCATGACTTACGCAAGGTATCCAGGTATTTTGGCTTTCCAAGAACTGTCCTGTTTTTCATCTGTGGGTTGGATGTCATTGTCAATAGTGGCCCTACTTAATTTCAAAAGCATCACAGTATGGAAGGTAAATCATGATTACTTTGTTGATGGGCCATCCTCTGACTTGTGGACAGGAGAGTGTGGAACTGTGGTTAGAGGTCAGGGGGCAGAGTCTGATTCTTTTGGCTTAAAACTGAGCTCTGCCATTAGGTGGCCCTGAGCAAGTCTGCCTTAGAGCAGTTGGACCTCACTCATAGGTTGTTAGAGGATCAAATGTATTGGCGTAGTAAAGACTGTCCTACATGCAATAGGGGGCTCACTAATAGGGGGCCCGTGTGTCCAGAATCCACTAGGGAAACTGTACACTGTTAATTGCCTTTGTTCTAAAAACAGTTTATGCAGTTAAGATTAATAGTGGGACCATGAAATGGAATTAAATGTTACATAAAGTGACTCTAAGTGTGGAAATAATTGTTGCTTCTTTTAACATTAGGTTGATTATTTTAGTCTTAATAGTGAATCACTGAAAAGTCTCTTTTGAATTCATTGTGGGGGAAATCACTATGAAATATTGTAGGGGAAATGATAAACAACTAGAAAGTTTATGCAGTTAGATTACTTCAAAAGTAACTAAGTTCTTGTTCTTTGAAAAAATGGAAATGGGAAATTGTGGAGGGGGGAATGCATTATGGACGTGGTTCTGTAAGAAAGGGCATAGCTTCTACAGTAACAGTTCAGTGATACGCTTTATATCCATTAAGTTGGTCAATCATTTTTGCTTGTTTGTTTTTTTTGGGGGGGGCATCACTACCCTCTGGTGGTCGTGGGCGCTACCCAGCACTGTTCCTGAGAGCCGCCGCTGGATTTGAACTGCCAAGCCCGCGGGCCGCAGTTCCGCACTCAACCACTTACGCCACCGGGGCTCAACCCCACTTGTTTGTTTTTTAAACAGTTTTACTGGCACATCATCTACATATCATAAAATTCAATTGTGAATGACTTGTTCAGCAATTCATTAAGAAGAGTTGTTAAATTATCACAATAAATTGTAAGACATTTTCTTTTTTCATATGTATTATTGCTAGTTCCCTATCTTCCCCCCAATTTACCCTGTCATAACCCCAAGAAACATTAATCCAGGTATTTTCTCTGTAGATTTATCTGTCCTGGATTTCATATACAAAAAAAGAATTTAAACCCTGAACAATAATAGCAAAGCGAAACTGAGAAAAACCTCAATCAAAAAGACAGTAGAAAATATTATAAACTAGAACAAATTAAAAATGGATCAAAAGGGAGATCAAACGACAAGATGCTAAATTGTAACCTACGAGCATTTGCAATAATTCACTTTCCAGAGTAGTCTGCATGATTGCAAGGCTATTCACAATCCTGACCTACGGTCTGAGGGGACACATGCAATCATTCTTGGCTACTATGGACTCTACCTCCTCAGCTTTTCATCTGGAGTTTTGAACAGCTATTGTCAATTTGATCCTAAAGACATGGTTTTACTGTTTGGTTAAAGAAGATTTTGGGGCTTATTTTTGGTGCAAAGTTTAAATTATCTCAGAGCCACAGTCTTGAGGGTGCCATTCATCCTCTCTGGCACCAGCAAATCTGGCTCCCATGAGAATCTGAACTCCATTCTGCACTCCACTCTCTCTGATCAATATTATTCTATATTGCTGCATTGTTTGGGCGGACTTTTTCAGTAGTCACTATTTCTTCCTTATGAAATACCAGATAAGAAAACGAATGCTTCTGAACCCTTTGTCGAATTAACAATTTGTGGAATGATTCATTATCCCCAGTGATCCATGGAATAAAAGATGGTCTTGACAAATGCTCTTGGCTCTTCACATTTTCGCTTGGCCCTCACCACCTCACACCACAGGCTTCCTATTTGGATCATCTCTGACTTTCCAGCTGAGAGCTTTTAGTCTTGGCTATGGAGCCGAGGCTGGTCGTGCCTAGGACAACTCCGGTGTCCCAGGTGAGAGTGGGAAAGCCTCGGGGAATATGATGCCTCCTGTGACTGCTAGGACTTTGGCGCGTCACTCCGCTTCTGATCTCATCACTGAGCTAACTCTGTGACATATTCTACACCGTGTCCCCCCGTCCCCTAGGGGATTCAGTTCTCCTTGCCGACAAGAGCAGTTTTCTTGGTAACGCTGTCTCTCTTGACTGCCTTCTCTTGTCTGCCTTCCTTCAGTTCCCTGGTGGTGTAGGTAGGGGTTCTGGCTTGGGCTGTCATCCACACGGTGGGCAGTTCAGAACTCCCAGCAGCTCTGCAGGACAAAGACTGGACTTTCTATCCCCAACAGCTACAGTCTCAGAAACCCACCAGGGTTCGTTAGGAGTCAGCATGGACTTGATGGCCATAGGTTTCGTTTGGTTTTAAAGGTTTTGTGAGAAGACAAGAATCCAGGATCAAGTAGTTTCTCTGGTAGCTAATTCTAGGGAGGGTCTCAGTGAGGGGGACTGACGCAGGGGCTCCAACAGTAGGCTCAGGCCTGGGAACAGTTGTGAGGAAGGAACATGACGGGGCAAATGTCTGGGTCTGTGGTGCTTGAGGATGCTAAGGGTCAAACCTCACTCACAGGCACCTGAGAACAACAATAATTCTAGGAAGCGCGGCCACTAAGGGAAGGGAGAAAAATTAGAGGAAATTTGATCGAAAGCCCCAAAACGCAACTTTACTCAGGATGAACATAGAAATAAATAAATAATCACTTGGTGGAAATAACATAGATTATGAAATCAACAAAATGTCCCCAATATATTTTTAATTATTATTTTTAAAAATTGTGTCTGGAGTCTTTTCCAGTGCATGTAGACTTTGAGAAATTTGAATTGTAGAAATAAAATAGAAGATGGAGGTCAAAAAGTCTCTAAACCCTACCTTATGTCCTGTTCTCTTTAAATGAGAGACTCGTCTTTCGAGGGTATTGCATGAGGCTGCTTAAGTCACAAATTGAGTGAGAGGCAGGGCTGTACAATGGGGAGGACTCTGCGATGGCTCCAGTCTGGCTCCTGATCAACGAAGCATGTGTCTGTGGGCCAAATAACCCTCTCTGCCTCACTGTCTTCTTCTTTTGAAAGGGTTCAAGCCCTCTGTGGCCCTGGTGTTCATTAAACTCTTTGAAAAACCTCTCACCTACTGCTTCCCCAGTGCATCCCCACCCTGCACTGTGCTCCAGGCTTACGCTGTTTATTCCAGCAAAAGCCTAACAGCCCAGGCTCAGTGCCAGGCCTGATGAGGTCTGCAGATTCATGTGAACAGCGGCAGCTGCCTGGGAAGTTGTCCAATGCTTCATCAAACCTCAACAACTGTCCTGGGATGACTGTGCTTCCCGGGACTGCCCAGTGCAGCCATCAGAACACTGTACACACCTGTGGTTCATTCTCCAGAGCAGCAGGTCCAGCTGACAAAGAGTAGGCAACAACGCTGGGCATGGAAAGGTGAACAAACATGTCCGGTGTTCTGCCAATCGCCAAGCCCTTCATTCTCTGTGTGTTTTTTTTTTAATTTTTTTCCCTTGAGAAAATTTGGTTTACCGAAATTAATTATTGAACAGGAGGTGACAGCCAGTGTATAGCAGCAATGTTGGAACAGAGAATAAAGAGGCACATTGGACACAGCAGCTGCACCTCCCAGACCCTGAAATTTAAGATCTTTATAAATGATCTGTTAAAACTATAGTGACGATAAGCTTATGAATCATGATCTATATTAATCAGGGCTGCTGATATGGAAAGATTAATTGAAACGTGCAGTTCTACACAAATGATAAAGTGGTAACAATTTAATATCAGACAAGAAGAGTGAAGAAATTACACTCCAAGCTTCATGCATCATTACTATGGATATTAATATTTTACCCAGCGCAACAGCATCAGGAATCATAATGAAAATCCATAAGTGGTGCACAGACATGATTAAATACAACAGTCTTTAGGAGCTGTTTGGTGGCGGCAGTTGGGCCATATTTCACTCGGCGGCTGGTGATTCCAGTGATAGAGTCTAGACGAGGGTGATTAAAAATTGTTTCTCCTAAAGGCTGTTAACCTTTTACTACTAAAATGAATTTCTTTGATTTTTAAATTATGTTGTTCTCTTTGCTCTTTTCAAAACCAAACTTGATCCCAAACCTTGACAGGATGTTGGGAGTCTCTGCCTAGTGCCAGTCAAAGCAAAATCTCTCAGTTATAGCCCCCACCCCACCACTGCAGGGCACAGAATTAACAATGGAGGGTTATTATCCACTTTGAACCAGGATGGCTGCAAGGAGCTAATGGTTCATCATCAGGAGCCCTTGGGGGAAATTCTAAGAGACCAGAAGTAGGGAAGACTGATTTATTTGCCCAACTTTATCAGGAATAAAGATGGAGATAAGGTATTCTGAATTCCTGACTGATTTAACTAATTCACATATTCAATAACACACGCAATTAACAACTAACAGCCACACTTCTACGAAATAGTGCAGAAATTAATACAAAATGCACACACGCTCCAAGGTGAGGGAACGAAAACCTAAAAGAGTGTGGTGGCTTCCAGAAAGGAAGCTGGGAAAGCTGAGAAGAGGTTCTTGCACAGACTGGTGCTTCCACATCTCTTACAAATCAAAAGACTCACCTGATCCTCCCCTCTTCTCTGAAGCAGGGAGTTCACCAAGGTGTAGCAGTAGTGAAATGTGTCACCTACTCAGGCAGTAATAATGCTGTGAGGTGCCTCCAGTCAGTTCCAACTCTGAGGAACACTATGTAAAACCTCAGACAGCACTGCCAGGTCCTGTGCCACTCTCATGTCTGTCGTTCCATTCGAGACCATTGGTATAGTCACTGGTTCAGTACATCTCAATGCAATGCACTGGGTGATCTGGCTGTTAGTACCTTGAGTACTGATTGTGCATACTAGCAATATGAAGTCTTTGCACCATCAATCTTTTCCTTATCACAAGGTTTTATTGGTCCACTGGTGACTTTAGTTTTCTTATCACTGATTGGTAGTCTCTATTGAAAACAACAGTCTTTTCATCAGCAAATGCTTAAGCAAGCCATTTCAGTAGGCAAGGCTGTGTCATCTGCACATCGAGGTTGTCAATAAAACTTCCTCGTATTCTGATGCTGTATCTTTTCTCAAATAGTCTATTTTCTTGTATTATTTCCTCAACACATAGATTGACTAAAATTGATGAATGACTACAAACCAGATGCCCAGTTTTTATAATTTTAAATGATGCACTATTCCCTTAGTCTCTTCAACAGCTCTCTCTTGTTCCATGTACAGGTTTCACATGAACACAATGAAGTATTCAAGAACTCCCATTCTTCTCAATGTTTTTTATAGTTTTTTATGATCTACAAAATCAAATGCCTTTTTGTTGTCAATCATCCAGAAGTAAACATCTTTCTGGTGTGTGTGTGTGTGTGTGTGTGTGTGTGTGTTTGTCTTTTATTTTGAGTCAATATCCATCTGATATCAGCTAGGATATCACTCACAGCATGTCCTCTTCTTAATTTGTCTTGAATTTCTGACACCACCCTGTTGATGGGTGCTGATGGGTGTTGATCACTGCTGTGATTGTTTTAAATATCATAAGAAAAATTTTACTTGCACGTGGTATTGATGATATTATGGTATAATGTCATTCTCTTGGACCACCTCTCTTGAGAACAAATATGAATTTCTTTCGTTGGTTGGTCAGGACTTCCAAATTTCTTGGCATAGATGAGTGAGTGCTTTCAGTGCTTCACTAGCTCCTTGAAGTCTTTTAATTGATATGCTGTCAATTTCTGGAACTTTGTTTTGGTCTAATGCATTTAGTGCAGCTTGGTACTTTCTCTTTCAACACCATTTGTTCTTAATCATATGCTACCATTTGAAATGATTGAAAGTTGATTCATTTCTTATGGGTGACTATGTGAGTATATATTCCTTTTATCTTCCTTTGATGATCCCTGCATTGTGCAATATTTTGTCCATCAAATCCTTTAATATTGAAAGTCAAGACTTGAAATCTTTTTTTTTTTTTGGCTTCACTGCCTCTGGTGGTTGTGGGCGCTACCCAGTGCTGCTCCTGAAAGCTGCCGCTGGATTTGAACTGCCAAGCCCGCGGGCCACAGCCCCCGCACTCAACCACTTATGCCACCGGGGCTCAGCCAAGGCTTGAAATCTTTTTCTGATAATGTTTTCAGCTTAAGATATGCTGAATATACTTTTCTGTTTTGATTTTCTGATTCCAAGTCTTTGTGCATTTTATTATGATACTTTACTTTGTCTTCTTAGAGTACACTTTGAAATTTTCTGTTCAGTTTTTTCACTTCATTATTACTTCCATTTGCTTTAGACCCTCTACATTCAAGAGCAAGTCTCATCTGACTTTCAGTTTGGTCTTTTCTTTCTTGTCTGTGCTTTTAATGGCATTTTGCTGTCTTCATAGGACATGCTCTTGATGTCATCCAGCAGTTCATCAAGTCTTTGGACATTAGAGTTCATAAAGTCAAATCTGTTCTTGAGTTGCTAGCTAAATTCATGTAGGATATATGTACTCAAGGTTGTATTTTGCTTTCATGAACTTTTGTAATTTTTCTTCATCATTAACCTGAATTTGCATATGAGCAATTAATGGCCTGCCCTACATTTGGTCCTGGTCTTATTTTGAGTTTCCCTATTGTTTCTTCCTACAGATACGATCAATTTGATTCTTATGTGTTCTGTATTGTGGAGTTCACAAGCATAGTTACTATTTATGTTGTTGAAAAAATATATTGGCAATGAAGAAGTCATCTGGTTTGCAAAATTCTATCATGCAATCTCTAGCTTCTTTTCCATCACCAAGGCTGTATTTTCCAACTACCATTCCTCCTTCTTTGTTTCCAACACTTTCCATCTAATCTCTAGAAGTTTTCAATGAATGTTGATTGCATGCTTGATTTCACACTAAAGTAGTTTGAACAGTTCTTTCACTCCATCACTAGTTTTAATTGTTTGTGTGTAAATTTGCAAAAATACTTGTGTGAACTAGGTTTCCTTGTGAGTATACAGATATTATCCTATCACAGACAACATTGTAGTTCAAGGTAGATCTTTTTTTGTTTGTTTGTTTTTGGGCATCACTGCCCTCTGGTGGTCGTGGGAGCTACCCAGCCCTGCTCCTGAGAGCCGCCACTGGATTTGAACTGCCAAGTCCGTGGGTCGCAGTCCTGCGCTCAACCACTTACGCCACTGGGGCTCAGCTCAAAGTAGATCTTAAATACAGTAATAGTAAAGATAGTTTATTCTCTTGAAGGCATTATAGCTCTTTCCTCTATATTTTGGTTTTCAGATCTCTAGAGCAATAGATAATTTCAAGTGTGCATAGTATCAACTGGGAAAGGAAGTAGGTTTTAAGATTTCAGGTTTTAATTGTTTTCTATTGTGTTAAGCAGGACTCTTTTGAATAAGTCTTTCATTTCTGACTTAATGCCCTGCACTTACAACTGCTTCCTCCTTCCTGAACTTCTACTTTTCTCCTCAACTCAGTGCAGCTGTCCAATCTGTCTTGGGTCCTCTTTCCTGCTTTGCAGTCTAGATTCTGTTTAAGATTAAAAAACTGATGTGATCACAGAACATACTTAATTTGTATTAATTCTTGTAAGGATCTTAGTTATGTGATATTTGCTCTTAAATGTCGGGAACAGATTCATTTTTTCCCCAAGTTCCGCTTCCCCCAAATGTCTAGTAATTTATGGTGGAAGCATAAGTCTTGTAACAACTACTGCTCTGGGTTGGAAATGGAAATTTCCATCATCCCCTTTTTACTTAGAATACTGCTGTGGATTTGGTGCCTAATGATAGCCCTTCCACTCCATTCATGAGATTAAAGCCACACCCATTTCTCTTTTGTCCTTGAATAGACTAAGCTTATTTATAAATAGACTAAGCTTATTTCTTTCCACTGGCTGTATTTCTTAGAATACTCTTCTTTATGATTTTATTGTTTGGGTTGCAGCACAAATGTCCCTCCCTTAAATGGTCTACCCAGACCATACTAGGAAAAGTAAGCCTCAACTCTCACAATGTGCTATCTCACTTTACCTTATTTTCTTACTTACTTTATCAATCTCTGAACTGATCTTATATGCTAATTTGCATGTTTACTGTTCATTATCCCCCCACTCGAATGAAAGTTTTACAAAGCAGAAGGCACACCTTCCTGCAAGTAAGATCTGGTGGACTGTTTTTTTTTCTTTCTATTTCATTCTGTTCATGTTTTATTTATTTATTTTAAATCATTTTATTGTACAACCCTCATCACAATCCATATATCCATCCATTGTGTCAAGCACATTTGTATATTTGTTGCCATCGCCATGAAAACATTTTCTTTCTACTTGAGCACTTTGTATTAGCTGCTTATTCCCCCTGCCTCCCCCACACCCCCTACTTCCCTTGATAATTTATAAATTTTTATTATTTTTTCATGTCTTACACTGTCCAACATCTCCCTTCACCCACTTTTTTTGTTGTCTGTTCCCCACAGAGGGGGTTATTTGTAGACCCTTATAATCAGTTCCCCCTTTCTACAAGCTTTGCCCTTCACCCTCCCACTATCACCCCTCTCACCGCTGGTGATGAGGGGTTCATCTGTACTGGATTTCCTGCGTTTCCAGTGCCTATCTGAACCACTGTACACACTCTTGTCTAGCCAGATTTGTAAGGTAAAATTGGGATCATGATAATGTGGAGGGAGAGGGAGAAAGCATTAAAGAACTAGAGAAAAGTTGTATGTTTCATCATTGTTGTACTGCACCCTGGCTGTCTCTTCTCCTCTCCTCCCCTCAACCCTCCTGTAAGGGATTGTCCAGCTGTCTTCACATGGGCTTTGGGTGTCTCCTCTGCACTCCCTCACATTCACAAGGATATATATTTTTTGTTCTTAGATGTCTGATACCTGATCCCAACAATACCTTGTGATCACACAGGCTGGTGTGCTTCTTCCATGCTGGCTTGGTTGTTTCTCAGCTAAATGGTTGCTTCTTGATCTGCAAGCCTTTAAAACCCCAGATGCTATATCTATTGATAGCTGGGCACCATCAGCTTTCTTCACCATATTTGCTTATGCACCCACTTTGTCTTCAGTGATCATGTTGGGAAGGTATCCTGGGATGCCAGTTTAATAGAACAAAGTGTTTATGCATTGAGGGAGTACTTCAGTAGAGGTCCGATGTCCATTTGCTGCCTTAATACCAAGCCTATAAATTTATGCACATCGATCTGTTTCCCCGTTGTTGTATATAAGTATATTTATATATGTACATGCCTTTATTTAGACCTCTAGAAATGCCCTTTGCCTCCTAATTCTTTCCTCTATTTCCTTTTACCTTCCTCTTGCCCCATTATCATGCACAGACTTCATTTGTGATTCAGTAATTTGTCATGGCTATATTGCCCTTGATTAAGCCCTATTGGGTCTTACATCCTTCTTACTATCAGTTTTGAATCATTTGTTGTTCCCTTGTCCCTGGGTTTGTTAACACTCACTTCTCCCCCACTTCCCTCTCTCCCATGTCCCCCCCTAGAACCATCAGTCTCATGTTTTCTCCTCCAGAATGTTTATCCCACCTATCTTATCTAGACAGACCTGCAGAGATAATAATATGCACAAAAAAACAAGACAGAGCAAGACAAAGCAACCAAAGAAAGCAGCAACAGCAACAAACCAATGGCAAAAAGAAAAGAAAAGAAAATCCTGTAAGTAGTTCAAGGTCTGTTTGCTAACACCTAGGATTGTTTTCCACTCAAGTCAGATGGGGTGCCACCCCCTGGTCCCAAAGTCTATTTTTGGCATTCCCTTGGAGCTTCATGCTTTGCTCCCCTTGCTGTTCTGCTGCATGCTCTTAGTGTTTTGCCTCAGTGTGAGGGGTCACAGCAGATGAAATGCCTGCACCCTGTCTCCAGTGTTAACCCCTGTAGGGCTATGGGTCCATGAGGTATGTCATGCCTAGCAGTGTGCCTGGCCACATGGTCCTCTCTGTGTATTGGCTGTTCTGAGCAGGGACATCATACTCAAGGCTTGCTGGGCCAGGATGTTCTCCACTCTCTCTTCCTCCCGCTTCATTTGCTCCCATGTGCTCTGATCAGACATGTCTCTCTCCCTGAACTATAGCTTCAGTGTTATCCTCTGAAGTAAATTCTTCTGGAGAGAGGGGTGACTGTCTATGTAGTTGGGATTGGGATTGACCCCTCAAATCTCTCTACTGGTTCCCTGCTTCATGCCAATATGTTGAATTCACATATTTAAACACCAGGTTGGCTGAGCATTGGGGATAGATAATAGTGTGATAGATGATCAAAATATTTGAATGATAAATTTAGTATGTAAATAATCAGAATCAATGTTATAATGGGGTTTAAGCAGGAAGATCCAATCACAAGGAAAAATGGAAGGTCACTACAGTATAAAAAGAAATAGCCCTTATGATTTTTTTTTACTCTGGCTTAGATATGTGATTAAACCTTTTATGAAATTGTTACGATTAAGAATTGTGAAACCTGTAATATTTTAGTTTGGCTCTATCTTAATATTTGGTAGATCTTTATGAGCCTCAATTACTTCTTACATTAAAGAGTAGTAATAGCCCATTAAACTTGATCACAGAAGCTGGAGGATGTAAAGAAGAACGTGGCATCAGAATTGGAGGAAGGTTTATTAACAACCTGCAATATGCAGCTGAAACATGTTTGCTTACTGAAAGCAAAGAGGACCTGACACCTTTGCTGATGAAGATCAAGGATTTCAGTCTTCAATATAGATTACAATTCAATGACAATAATACAAAATGCCTCACAGTAGGGCCCGTAGGTAACATCATGATATGTGGGGAAAAGGTTGAAGCTGTTGAGGAGTCTGTCTTGCTTGGATCCATAATCCATGCTCAAGGAAGCAGCGGTCAGGAGATCAAAAGATACAGTGCTTTACGTCGGCGGCTCACAGCCTGTGGGTTGCAAGCCCTTTGGGGGTCAAACAACCCTTTCCAGAAGTTGCTTGATTCATAACAGTAGCAAAATTATACAGTTACGAAATAGCAACGAGAATGATTTTATGGTTGGGTGGGGTCACCACATGAGGAACTGCATTAGGGTATCATGACATTAGAGAGATTGAGATCCACTACTTGAGGTAAACCTGCTGCACAAGACCTCTGTAAAGTGTTGAAAAGCAAGGATGTTACTTTGAAGACTCAGGTGCACCTGACACAAGCCATATTATTTTCAATGACCTCATAGGCCTGTGAAAACCAGTCATTGAATAAGGAGACTGAAGAAGAAGTGATGAATTTGAATTGTGGTGCTAGCTAAGAATATATTGAAAATATGAAGGGCTGCTAACAGGATAAATAAATCTGTCTTGAAAGAAGTGCAGCCAGAGTGCTCCATAGTGGAGACACCGACCCTTAGAGAAGGGACTCGTGCTGGAAGCATAAGTAGAGGAGCAATGAAAGTGAGAGAGATTCCCCAAGGAGATCGAATGGCACCATGGCTGCACCAATGGACTCAATCACAGGAGCCATTTGAAGAAGGCACAGAACTAGGCAAATGCTTTCTGTTATGCACAAGGTCTTTATGGATTAGAACTCACTCCATGGGCTCAGCAACACAGCTAACATTAATGATGAGAGACTAAATGTTTTCCTCTTAGAATCAAGAGCAAGATAAAAATGTCTCCTAGTCAATATTGACTGGAGGCTCTTCTCAGTAGAATTTGCAAATAAATTTACATGAAGGCTACCATTGACATATGTATTGATTGTGATGGGAGTTGTATGATCCCCTAATAAAATGATTTATTTTAAAAAGGAAGGGGAAAGAGGAGCTTATACCAAGGGCTCAGATAGAAAATATTTTGGAAAATAAAGGTGGCATCATGTACAGATCATTGGAAAAAAGATCATTGGAAAAAATTACATGAAGGCGTCAAGGGAAAGGAAGGAGTAAAACTACCTCTATTCACAGATTATCTTGGCTCTCAATGAGATTGACACAGTGCCTGCAACAAAGGGCTCAATTATATGAAAAAATCGTGTGTCTGGTGCAGCATGGAGTAGTGTTTTGCTCTATGGTATGATGAGTCAGAGCTGATTTGATGTTTCCTAGCAACTACAACAGCAAAGGTTATGGTGAGGTAATATTTGTAACATGCATGTTTCAGTGTCTGGTGCATAGTTAGAATAACTGGACACAGAATTAAAATAACTCTGATTCCAGGTTTCTAGGACATAAAAAAATACAAGGTGGGAAGTTTAAACATAGAGAACTGTCAAGCATTAAAGATAGCACCCCATGAAAACTGTAGAATTAAAACGTAATCATTATATAGCTTAAGATTGGAGATCAAATTACACATAGTTAAAAGAGTTTAGTGAATTTAATGAGAGGTGAGAAAACATTCTTAAAGGAATATATTGGAGAAAGATGAGTCTACTCCCACAGAAAGTCACAGTCTTGGGAACCCATGTAGGCTCTTCGACCCTGTCCTAAAAGGTTGCTATGAATTGGAAATTTCTCAATGGCAATGAGCTTGGCTTGAGTTTAGATTGGAACATACAGAGAACAAAAATATAGAAAAATACAGAAGAGATTATAACACCGTTAGCTTATGTAGAAAGAGGTTCTAACATTACATCTATCTAGAAAGAGCAGATCATAACAGATCAGCGGAAATAATAAAGGAAATAAAGAAATTCTCCAAATTCATTCTACAAATGAATAATATTTTATCAAAAATGGAAGATCCCATACAAATGCCGAATCAATTAAATCTATAGAAATCTATACCTAAAAAAGAGAAATCTATACCTAATCACATAGAAAAGCTTCTTAGAGTCAAAGATAAACAAAAATACTCAAACTATCAGAGGAAAAATTAGATTATAAAAATATAAGAACCTTATTGCTTAGAGTATAATGTAAATTAGTATTAAAAATCGACTACTTTTGAATATGTGCAGTAGTCTTACAAAGCTCATGCCATTGAGTCACTTCTGACTCAGTGATTCTGTGGTAGAACTGCCTCTGTGGTTTTCAGAGATTGTAAGTGAATACAGTAGTAGAAAGTGACATCTCTCTTTTCAGGAGCAGCGGTGGATTTGAGCTGCTGAGTTTGTGGCTAGCAGCCCAACACATATCCTACTCTGCCACCAGTAGCTACCATTATGATAATAGTAAGGTAGCATATATTTATCAAAACAGTCATGGGGAAAGAATAATCACTCAAGCTATTTCTTTAACGGCAGACAAAGAATGAAAAAAAATATAACATGTGCAAAGTATTTAATCTGAACATGTAAGTATATTCATTAATATCAAAATGACACAACAACATAACTAAAATATAAATATTTCAGGTGGGATAAAAAATTAAAATTATCTCTGTTTATAAAAGGATAAAAATTTGAAGGTTAAAATAGTTATTGAAGAGAGCTGATATAGTTGTATTACTATTAGATAAAGTAGATTTTAAGGCAAAAGTTGTCAATAGATATAATAAAGGACATTTTAATAATTGTAATATGTCTAACTCATCAGGAATCTATAGCAATTATATTTGTATGCATTTAATTATATGAAATAAAATATAATGTGAAAACTTTGAGAACTATAAGGAAGATTGAATGAGTAGCAGATGATTATGAATTTTCTCTAAGTGATTTTTAAGAAGAAAATTAAAATGTTAGCAAAGATATATAATATATAAACCTGGGTGAACATTTCTTATGGATTGTATTTTGTGTCCCCGAGAGTTTTTGTTGTAATCCTAACCCCATCCTGTGGATGTAATCTTAATTTGGGATATAGCTTTCATTTTAATGTTAATGTAACCATATAGGTGTAAGATGTGTCCTGAACTTAAGTCCTTCTTAATACTATAAGGAGTAGAATCATAAGAAGCCCTACCATCTCAGCGGTTAAAGTGTTCATCAGTGGTTTGAACCTAGCAGTGCACATGGATGAAAAATGTGGTGGTTTGCTTCTGCAAATCTTTATAGCCTTACCAATGTAATAGGGCAGTTCAGTTCTGTCATAGAGTTTGGGTATGAATTGGATAACAGGATATATAGATATAGATATTGAAGAGAGAAGATATGCCACCAAGGAACGAAGCAATGCTGGAAGAGATGAGAATCTTACCTAAGATTAGACACATAGAAAGTCTTCTATAGCCAATGTATTCATTTAGGACTCTTACCCTCCTGGACTGTGAGAAAGTTATCTTCTTGTTTTTAAATCACACACTTGTAACATTTTGTTGTAGCAGAATTGACTAATTAAGACAGCACTCTATCTACCACCTAACAGCATTTTTTTCAAGTACCTGTCTAAATGTAAAAAAAAAAATTAAATCACAATATATATGAGGGGGTACCCCCCCCATCCGAATTTTTTTCAAAGCTATGTATTTAAATTTTTGTTGCCAAACAACCTTGTCATCTTCAAAGTACTCTCCATTATACTTAATACATTTTTCAAATCTGCAGTTCCATTTTTTGGAAACATTTTTCAAACTTATCTATTTGGATAACTGACAGAACCTCCCTCATTTTTTTCTTCACCTCTTACACATCATCAAATTGCTGTCCTTTCATGTCCCTCTGCATTCATGGAAACGAAAAGAAGTCCCAAGTTGCGAGATCAGGGAAGTAAGGTATGGGGGCAAGGGAGGCATGCTGGATTTGTTTGTTTGTTTGTTTGAACAAAAACTGGCATACTGAGATGACTGCTTGAGTAGGTGTATTGTCGTGGTGGCAAAACCAGTCCCTGATCTGCCACAAAACAGGCCATATTTTTCTTCTTTTTCCACATGTTTTTACTCAATCTTTTCAAAACCTCTAAGTAGGAAGGTTGATTAACAATTTGACCTGAAGAAATGAAATCCAAATGCACTAATAAAAACTAATGAGCATTGTCTTGATCTCTGATTTCACTTGACAACATTTTGGGGGGTAGGGTGGCAAAGTGATAATGGCTTGATTGATGTTTACTTTCAGGGTTGTAAAAATTTTACCATGTTTTCTCACCAGTAATGACCTTGGAAAAAAATGACTGGGTCACTTTGGAGCTGTTCTTTCAAAGCAGGTCATGTTTCCACTCAATGTTCTTGTTCGTGCCTGATCAGTCAGAACCTGAGGCACAAATTTCTCAGAAACTCTTCTCATTCCAAAATTATCTGTTAAAAATTGCTAAGCCAAGCTCCAAGGTAGTCCAAATAACTTCTCCAGCTCTTCAATGATCTGTCAGTCTTCAAGCACAAGGACATTGATTCCGTGCATCTTCAGCCATTTGGGAAGTTGAGAACAAGGTTTGTCATCAATTGACACCTAACCTTTTTTGAAATGAGAAAAAAACACTCACACAGGTGGGTTTTTCCCGTAGTGTTGTCCTTGTAAGTTGTATGCAACATTTCAACACTTTCTATGGAATTTTCCCCAAGCAGGAAACAAAATCCGACAGCTGCATGCCATTTTCTTAAATTGGCCATCTAAAAAAATGAGATTCAAGTGTAATTACTTTTATGAAAAAATTCACTGTGACCAGAAGGAACATTTCCAGGCAATGCCACTGAGTGCACTATCTCAGAATGACTTGTTAGATGCTCACCTAGCAGGAAAATTGTGTACTACAAAAACTTTTTTCCTGTTTTTTTTTTGGGAGGGGCACCCCCTTATACCATACTTTAAGGAGCAAGCCATATCTCAAATTAATAATCTAACCTTCCACCTCAAGACACTAGAAAAAGAAAAGCAATCTGAATTCAAAACAGCCACAATGAAGACAATAGTAAGGATTAAAGTAGAAATGAGCTTAATAGCAAATAGAAAAATAAAAGAGACAAATGGAAAAAGAGATATTTGTAAAAATAAAAAACGGTTAACATTTTTAGATATATAGACCCAAATTAAAAGAAAGAGGTAGACCTTGATACTGACCTAAGAGAATTACAAAGAAATGTGAAGAGCAACTGTATGCTCGAATGAATAATTAACCTGCATGAAGTTGATGTTTCACTCTCAAGTGTGAACTTTTGAGAAGATAGTTTTATTTGCCATATGATTCATATACTATTGTGTTAGTCTGGATAGACTAGAGGAACAAATTTCATAGACATGCATATGAATATAAGGAAAAGGTTTATATACAAGAGGAACAGGACATTGAGCCCAGTCCAGTTCAAAGTCATAAATCTGATATTAACCCATATGCCCGAAATCAGTCTATAAAATCTCCTTCCGACTCACTAAGTCACAGATGAGTGGATCAGAATCCCACCTCTGGCAGGGGTCTCCTCATGGCTTCTCGCTTCCAGGGCTCAGGGTCCATCATCAGCAGAAGCAACTCATCGCTGGCAGAGGTCTCCATGTGGCCATCCCAGCTTCAGAGGTCTGGCTCCATCAGGGCAAAGCTGTGTGGTTTCTCTACCGGCTCCTCCAGCTTCTTGGATGCTGCCATCTTGTCTTGTCCATCATTCATCGTCTCTAAGACTAACTCCCAACAACTCAGGAAGATAGCTTCTCATCTTCACGAGGGAAATGTTGTGAGATTTCCCAGACATATCAGGAGAAAGCCATGCCCACACAGAGACCTCATGGGCTACTCAATGGCTATCTCCAGATTAACAGGCTAGACTCCACCCCTACATTTCAATCATAAAATTAATATAAGCACATAACTGCCACAACTATATAAGTCAATGGCTTGGATATATTAAAAAGAGTTTGGCAATCAACACCATAATCAATTTTAGAACATTTTCTTCATTTTTGTACTCATTGTTATTAGCTCCCCATTTCTCTATAATCTCCCTTTCTATAACACTAAAAAACTTATTCTAGTCACTGTCTAAATATATTTACCTATCCTGGATTTGATAAAAAGAAAAATCATATAACCCCAACCCCCCAATCAATAATGAACTAAAACCATAAAGAAGGCACAAAATAATAAAAACTAGAACAATTTGAGAATGAGTAGAAGGGGAAACAAATGAAAAGATACTCAATTTAAACCTAACTGTATCTGCATTAATTCACATTCTGATGCATTTTGTCTGAGAACAAGATATTCACTTATCTGGTCAATGGCATGAGGGAATTCGGTGAAGACAATCTCCATGAGAACTCTAAAAATGGATTATGAGCTTTCACTGTTATCTATTCTGCAAATCAAATGCTGAGAATTTAAGTTCTAATATAATTCTCTCCTCTGATCTTATTATTTATAATTTTTGGATCATAGAAGCTAGTCTGCTTCTTCCATGTGGGCTTTGCTGGTACCTTACATAGAAGGCTGTTTGTTTTAAGACAAGTTTTTAAGACTCTAACCAATATTTGTTCTGGTAATCATGGCACCATCTGCTTTCTTCTCTCTACTTTGCTACAGCACACATCTCTCCGGTTATTCCTTTGTGAGGGTAGATATTGATTAGAGCCACATCATAAGAACTGATTGGTCTTAAGTTAGGACGCATGGGTAAGTGTGGCTCAAATGCCATTCACAGATCCTTGGTTTTTTATATCCTTGTTCCACTTTAGTGGCAACATTATCAACTCTTTTAGAGATAAATAAAGTTACCTCCATGGGACTTTTGATAATTTGGATAGTATCATTATTTAAACTAGCCACTTATATAGAACTTACAAGACAATTAAGGTAACAGAGATATTTATATATGGAAAAAACTTTAGAAAAAATATTGGATGTTCACTTACACATATTGAACAACTTAAGTGGCTGGATCTTGTTTAAGAAAGCAATGAGAGTTAAATGCAGGGCATAGAGTTCAAGAACATTCACTTACTATATCAGGCATATGTTTGGAGAACTAAGACATGTCTTTAAAAGCTAAAAAATATGAAGTGTAAAATATATGGTAGCTTTAAATTGCCTATTATTGAGCACCCTAGCAATAAGAGGTTTGAACTGAAGTCTTCAAATCTATGATCTTGGAATATCAGTCCTCTTCTCTTCTCACTAAGACATTACAGCTTTAAGTCTAAATGTGTATATCCGTTCCTTTAACCTGCAACCAGTATGTTTAAGGTAAACTTAGGTTCACTTAGTGAGTTTTGCAAATGAGACCCTTCTAATGTGGCTTACGTAGTATGCTTTACACTTCAAGAAGTAAAAATCATACCTCCATGTGACTTGTCAACAGGACTGTGTCCTCCAGTGAGCTATTTATCACTGTAGAACCTCCAAATGAGGTCATTAAATTGCAGCCTTATTGACAGGCTAAACTCTACCTCTAAACTCTTAATAGTTTCAAGTTGACACCAGATTATGTCACTACCACACAGGGCCTGTGTATTTCCCTTTCTCTTCCTTTCTCTACTTCTTTCCCTTCTATCATTCTTTCCCAAAGGATTCCTTGTACTGCAATGGATTAAACATTGGATTGTCAACTGAAAGTTCTGCAGTTCAAATCTACCAGCTGCTCCATGGTGGGAAAATGAAGCCATCTGTTTTCACAAATGTTTATAGTCTCAGAATAGGGGTGCTATGTCAGAATCAACTCCACAACAGTGTATTTCCCTTCTTTTTGGTGTCCTTTCTTTATTTCCTTCTTCTTTTTACTTCCTCTCTCTCTCTCCATCATTCCTTTAATCATTCCGCTTCCTTTCCTCTCTTATTCCATTTCTTTTTTAATTATTAAATCATTTTATTGGGGCCTTGTCCAACTCTTATCACAATCCACATATACGTTCATTGTGTCAAGCACTTCTGTACATTTGTTTCCCTCATTGTTCTCAAAACAATTGCTTTCTGCTTAAGACCCTGATATCTGCTCCTTATTTCCCCCCCACCTCTGATACCTTTTTCCTTTCTGCTTAATCTATTTATTAAGAAAGTGGCCCTGATGACTTCCTGACTCCTTGAAGGTAACCTGAGCACCTGAGCACCGTTGGTATGGACCATGATTCCTCCATGGTTGGTTTCCTGTGACGTGCCCTCTTCCCATCCAGAACCTCTTTCTTCTAAGACTACCCAGCAGGAAGTCCCCTTAGATGTAGTATCTCCCTTTGGTTTATATGATTAATGCACAGGCAAATTGTGCCATTGCAAGAATGGACTTAAAACCCAAACTCACTGTCGTTGAATCTATTCTGACACTTTGTGACACTTTGTGGCACTAGAGGAGATTGTAACTCTAAGAGAATGGAAAGCCTCCTCTTTTTCCCCTTGGAGAGGCTGGTGGTTATGAACTGTTCTTTCAGTTAGCAGGTCAACACCTTATCACTCTGCTACCAGGGCTTTTTCTAGGAGGGGACAAGCCTTTGGCATACATTTAAAAAAATCATTTTATTGGGGGCTTGTGGAACTCTTGTCACAGTCCACACATCAATTGATTCAGACATGTTTGTACATAGGTTGCCCTCATTCTTTTCCAGACATTTACTTTCTATTGAGCCCTTGGTGTCAGCTCTTCCTCCTTCCCCCATTAGCCCCCGATAGATTGCACATTGTTATTATTTTCATCACTTATTGGTTTGGGATGCATTTTCTTACTCTGTGAGCTCCAGAGATCCTCTGCATCTGTTCTTCCCATACCATAAAAGATCCTACTGCAGACAGTGAGGATTGCAGGTTCTGTTCTTTGTGGGATTTCCTTAAGGGTCTTCTCAAATGACTTGAGGTAAGGAAGAAATGTGGGAGAGAGGATAAGACAAAGCATGGAACACTGACAACTCTTTTCAAATGGCCTCTTTTGCCTCCATTCTTTCATAGGCTGGAGACAGAAAATCATGCAAGTTGGCACAATAGATTTGGTCCCTCACCATACCTGACATTGCTTTGAAATTTGAAGATTCTTGATGCCTACTATTTTTAAAATGTGCAGTCTAATATCTTGTTATATACATATATTTTGGGTGATTTCTTGGTTGTCGTGGGTTTTTTTATTTTCTAGGTCTTTTTATTTTTATCTTTAGTCCATTCTTTAAAATATCATTATTCACAGAAGCTATATGGATAATAACTAACAAGCTGGAAATATTCAAAACAACTCTCAATAACTTTATAGTCATACAAAGTATGGTAGATCTGTATCATGGAAGCTATTCAATAATGAAAATACAGTACTGATACATGTAGCAACTTGAATGAATTTCAAGGGCATTATGCTAAGTAAAAATTTCAGCCTTCGTGATTTTGATCCTATATGCTTACATTTATAACTGTCTAAAAGTGACAAAATTAGAGATAAAATGTCTTTGAAATTTTAAAATCAAATAAATTTCTAAAGGTTGCCTTAGAAGAAAAATAAAAGCACCTTTCTAATAAATCTGTGTGGCATAAAAAATAATAAAATTACCCCATAATTTTGATCTTTTGGGGAGGGAATAATGAGTTACTTTTAAGTTAGCAGATAATCTTAACCATCAGAGTCAGCATTATTATTTCAAATCCAGCATTCATTATGGCCAAACATATGTCATTATTGCACAAAACATTAGGATACACTTTTTCCTATTGTCCTAACTACAAACGGTGGATGAGATAGTTGGCAAGTGAAGAGTAAGTATACTAAACTAAGCTTTCATGTACTCTACAGAAAATATGTGCAATAGCAAAATGAAAACAAATACAAGAGACTAGTTTAAATAAAGCATAATAGTTCAAAATGCTTACATAATTTTATGTGTTCACTTGAGGATCTCAATATTAGTAAAAAAATAGAAACATACACCCAGCCAACAGTTTAATTATCGATAATTAAATAGGTAAAAAGTTATTTCACCTTTTATTGTCATCGAAAATATAGTTTTCAAGAATGTGTTGTTTGAATTCTAACCTCTGTTCTTCTTTAGAATCACCTTTGCTGCAGCCAGGACATATTTCTTTTTTAATTATTCCATGCCTATTTTCATAAGCATTTTTCTTGGACTACTAACCAATGAATAAATAGAAAATAATTCAAATGAGCCCATAAGTCACTATGTGTCTCCAGAGGTAGGCGAGTCTTCTGTCACTTCATGGCATGGTACATCAAGCCCTGAGAAGAGTTTTCAATTGATTGTCTTCCTCTGGGGGACTATGGTCCCTAACACCATGTTCCCTCTCAGGTAACAACTGCTATTTAGTTCATTTTTCTGTAGAGGTTTAGATTTTTTGATTTGTAGGAGCTCTTCTTATAGAGAAGCCATTGTTTTCTTTTTTATAGATTACATCTGTGCATAGGCAAATAATGGAAATATTTTTGCTACTTCTTTTACTACTTCTGGTTATTGTTTTGCACAAGAAAGTTAGATGTGTTTTAAATAGATGTTATTCCACATCTGTGTTCATTCCAAAGAAAGGTGATCCAACAAAATCATCAAATTATAGAATGATATTACTGATATCTCACACAAGTAAAACTTTGCTGAAGATCATCAAACAACTGTTCCAGTAGGACATTAACAGGAAACAGCCCAAAGTTCAGGCTGGATTCAGAAGAGGATGTGGAACAAGGGATATAACTGCTGATGTCAGATAGATCTTAATGCAGAGAATACCAGAAAGATATCTCCTTGTGTTTCATTGACTATGCAAAGGCATTCAACTGTGTGGGCCTTCACAGACTATGAATAAGCTTAAGAAAATGGGAATTCCAGAACACTTCATTGAATTCAATCAAAACTTGTACATAGAGCAAGAGGCAGTTGTGTGAACAGAACAAGGGACCATTGCTTAGTTTAAAATCAGGAAAGGTATGTGTCAGGGTTATATCCTCTCACTACACTTGTTCAATCTAAATGCTGAGAAATCAAGAGATAATCCAGATTCTATGAAGAAGAGTGCAGCCTCAGGCTTGGAGGAAGGCGTCTCAACAACCCGCGGTACGCAGATGACTCAACCTTCCCTGCTGAAAATGAGGAGGACTCAAAGCACTTGCAGCTGAAGACGAAGTATTGTAGCTTCAATAGGGATTACAACTCAGTCTAACGAAGACCCACAACTGGACCACTTGGTAACATCATCATACATGGAGAAAAGGTTGAAGTTGTCTAGGGTTTTTCACTTACTTGGATCCAAAATCAATACTCATGGAACCAGCAGGTAAGAGATCAAAAGATGCATTGCGTGAGGTAAACTCAACGCACGAGACCTCTTTAAAGTATGGAAGAGTGGAGCTGCTACTTTGCGGACTAAGACGAAGCTGATCCAAGTCATGCTACTCTCTGTTGCATCATATGCATGTGAAAGTTGGACATGGAGGAAGGAAGGCCACAGAAGAATAGATGCATTTGAATAGCGATGCTGGGAAAGACTATTGAAACTGCCATGAGCTATTAAAAGGACAAACCCTTCTGTGTTGGAAGAAGTAAGGCCAGAGTGCTCCTTAGAGGCAAGGATGGCAAGACTTCTTACATACTTTGGACATATTGTCGAGAGAGACCAGTCCCTAGGGAAGGGCATCGTGTGTGGGAAAATGGAGAAGTGGCAAAAAAAAGAGAAAGACGCTCGATGAGATGGACTGGCACGGTGGCTACAACAGTGGTTTCAGGCAGAGGAACAATTGTGAGAATGACACAGGACCGTGCAGTGTTCATGCTGTTGGGCATAATAAGGTAGCTATGGGTTAGAGCCAACTCGTGGCACCTGACAATAACAATAGCAACAACATTTAAAGCAAAATGTAAAGAAATATAAACTGCTAGGATTTTCTCATCGCCAACTGAAAGTACCAGCATCTATTCAATGCACTCTTAGTTTTTTTATTCTTTTAAAAAAATTCTTACTGCCATATATACACACACACACACACACACATATATATACACACACACACACACACACACACACACACACACACATAGCTTTTGATGTGCATATTCAAGCCAGTTTTAACTCAGAGCAACTGTATAAGACACAGTAAACCTCTCCAGGAAGACTTCCAAAGCTGTAATCTTTATGAAAGTGGATTGAAACAAATTTCTTCTATAAGGCTGCTGATGGGTTTGAAATGCTAGTCCCCACATTACCAGGGCTCCATCCATGCATGTTAGGTTCCAAAAAGTTGTCCAAAGTCCTAGGCTGACATTCTTTTTCCCATCAGCATTCATTGCCAGGGGCTGGCTCCTAATTGCTGTTATAAAGGAGCCTTATCTTTAGCCCTCTTAAACTAATCTGAGGGATTTAGATTCCCTGTACCTTATTTATATACAAGGGAACTGATTTCCCCACAAGAAGCTTTTCTATGCTCCAAGTGGTTCCTCTCAATCAGAAAATATTTCTCTATGTGGGATGTTAGTGCATATGTGCACAGCTGAAGGAAGGGCTTTCTTGTTTCCTAATCAGAGTTGAGGTTTACTTTACCTGTTCATCTCTTTCCAAGCTGGAAAGTTTCCTTTCATTGCTTATATCTGTTTTATCTGATGTACCAACCCACAGCTTTCAAGTAGATTCCAATTCATCAGGACCCTCTATAGAATGTCCTAAACTCATAACTCAAAAAAGACTGCATATTCTAAAAATAAAATAAAGTTCCCTGCCATCGAGTTGATGCGACCGTAGAGGACAGGGTAGAAGTGTCCCTGTATGTTTCCATGCTGTAACTCTTTACGGGAGAATAATGCTATGGTTTTGAACTGTGGATCTTTCAAATAGCAGGCTGATGTTTAACCATTATGCCACCAGAGCTCTGTAGGGACTTTCTATAGGATTTCCCAAGGCCACACATATTTATGGGAAGAAGCAGCTTCATCTTTTTCTGTAAGAAGAACTGGTGGGTTTCAACTTCTGATTTTGTGGCTACCAGTCCAATAGTTTACCCTGCAATCCCACCAAGGCACCAATCAGATAAAGAGAAAAAGTAAATTCTTTTTTGCTATATTGGAGATACAATAATTCCTTTTGAGTTCACTTCTAAAAGACTTCTAAAATAATGTGTTTTTTTTCCTTCTTAAGAACTCATGTGAATTAGATGTAGTAACAATTACCTTAACAAATTCTTTCCCACTTGTGAAACCCACATTTGACGCTGATGGAAGATTCTTTGGCCTTCAACACCCATCTTGTTGTAGCCATGTAAGGCACAGGAGCCTACTAGCAACTAGCAGTGCTAACCTGGTCAGACCAAGAACAGCCAGTTAATGACTAAAGGTAGTTAAAGCAAGGAATTATAAAAAAAGATATATTCATACATTAAATATTTTGCATAAATCAAGCATGCACATGTAATTCTTTTGCTACATTTTCCCCCCAAATCATTTTATTGGGAGAGAATACAGATATCCTATCATTCCATAAGCTTTTAGCACAGTACTAGGCATATGGTAGGTCCTTACTGATTGATCAAGAGAAAGAACTGTCCTTTGTCTGCCTCCAGGTTTGTTCTTGTGAGGGAGGGTGGATTAAAGGACCCTTAAAGGTTATCAAGGAAAAGGATAACAAAATTTCTGAGAAAATGGGGAGAAATCAAAGATGAATTTCTAAGAGACTCTGAGGATTTTATTCACAATTTTTTCTTCCCATATTTTGTGTCGCAAGGAAGAAGTTACTGAATTCTCTATGCCTCACTCAATTTCTGGAAATCAGCTCAGTGGAAAGAATATGGAATTATAATTATGAACACCAGCATCAAACTCAGAGTGGTATTTCAGTTCTGGCTCTGTAACTTCCAGGTTTTATAATAATGAGCAAGTAGACAGTCTCTAAGCCTCAGCTTATTTGTAAAATGATTGTAATAATAGGTCCTATCTCACATTATTATAAGGACTAGAAGAGTATATAGTGGAGTTCCCAGGATGCAGTAACTCCACATATATCCATACCCTATACTTCAAAAATGCACTCAGACAAATTCGCATAACCAGGAATTCTCTAGTGAATATTTTTTTCCAACTAGGTTTCAGAAGGTCAGGTAGACCTGGCTACACAAGTGATATTTGATCTTCAGAGTGACCTGCTTCCTAAATTATCAACAATTTAATGCTATACATTTTAGTTTTAGTGTTGACGCTCATATTCTAAGATTTATTTTAAAATTGATAATGCAACTCAAATATTTTGGGTAAGCTTCTGTAAAACTGAATACGCAGAGTAAATGTTGCAGTTAGGTTCTGTGAGCTGCTTTGGACTTATAGCAACCCCATCTATGTTCAATGGTCCCGTTTCATCTTCACAATTGTTGTGATGTTGGATGTAGTCTTTACGTGAGGCTGTTCACCACAGTATGAACAATTTGAAACCAACCTCTCTGCATGAGGAAGAGGACGTTTTCTACTACATCGAGTCACAGCCTTGGAAACTCATGGGGGCAGTTCTGTCCAGTTCTGTGCAGGCACGATGAGTCGGCACTGACTTGAGAGCAGTGCGGTGGGTGCTGGCTTGAGTGGAGACCACTATTGCTGTCACAGTGTCAGTCCATTTCCTTGGAAGTCTTCCTTGCTTTGGCTGACCCTTGCCCCGGTGGTGGTTGCACACGAGGCTGTAATCTACAAGGAGCGCAGTTTGCAATCACCAGCAGCTCTGTGGGAGGAAGACTCGGCGCCCTGTGACTGTGAACATCTGTAGTCTCAGAAACCCACAGGGGTTCTCTGTGATAGTCAGCACTGAACTCCAGGGCAGTGAGAATACCAAATATGATGCTCTTCAAGGAGGATTTGTCTTTCCTGATAAGTCCAAAATAAATGAGGCACCTTGTCTCCACCTTCACTTCTACTAAAGTATTTCGGTTCCAAGACATTTGTTTGTTCTTCTAGTAACCCATGGTACTTTCAATATTCTTTCCGAACACCGTAATTCAGAAAAAAAAATTCTCTGGGTTTCCTTATTCATTGTCCAATTTTCATATGCACATATGGGGATTGAAAGTACCACAGCTTGGATCAGATGCGTCTTAGTCCTCAGAGTGTCATCTTGACTTTGTAATACATTAAAAAGTCCTTGCAGCAGATCTCTCCAATGCAGCAGGACATTTGATTTCTTGACCACTGATTCCATGCACATTGATTATGGATCCAAGTAAAATGAAATCCTCAACGGCCTCAAACGTGCCTTCACTTATCAAAACATTGTTTACCAGTTCATTGTGGGGACTTTTGCTTTCTTATCTTGAAGTGACCGGGTCATGAATTATATAAGACAGCTACCCTAGAATGCTGCTGTGACAAATCAAGAGAAAAAGGTTTTTTTTTTTTAATGACTAAATTATTTTCTGATGACTCATGCTGTTCAGTCATTGGATGTTTATGCTTAATTGATTTCTGTCCCATTTAAAGGCCACCAGCTACAACTCACCCCCATTCTGAAGGTTCTCATAGTGTTGTGGGGGATAAATAGGGGTATATTTGATATATAAATGTCATTTTATCAGTGCTATGTTGAAGACAACATAGGTATTAGTAAATATCTTTGATTTTGTAATTTTGAAATAAAAATAACTTGACAAGTCTTCAATTTTTATAGGACTGTTTTAGAAAATAATTCTATTTATGACTACAATATTTTACTTTGTGGCTATTTCAGAGCCACTAAATCAGAGAGTGCTGTCAAGCTGAACAGCTAATTGGCAAAGTTAGAAGTTCTAAGCCATCATCCACTCCATGGAAGAAGGAGAGACTCAGAACCCCTATATGGGGTTGACATTGACTTAATGGTAATGAGTTTGATTTGGTTTGCATCAGATGAAAGAGCCCTGATAGTGAAATGACTAAGTACTAGGCTATTAATCAAAAGGTTGGCAGGTTGAACTCACCCAAACTGCTCTTTGGGGGAAACTTCTTGTGATCTGCTCCTATGAAGTTTGTAATTTAGAACACTCTGTGGGGCCGCTCTAGTATGCTCTGTGGGATTGCACTTAGTCGAAAATCGATTCCATACTATATAAGAACAATAAGACTAGAAGAGCAATGGGCAAAAAGCAAAGAGAAAGATGACGGAAGAATAGCATATGTTCACTAGAATGATTTCCATAAGCACACTACAGAAAATTCCTGGAAGCTCTCTGAGCAACAAACAATAAAATTGCAGTCTCCTGTCCTAGGACAAGACTGGAAACCCAAGCAGGACAATAGTGTATGAAAAAGGAACTCCCATGTCAATAACTGCAGGCTGAACTAGCTGGGACCTTTTCACTCCTCTAGAGTGACCTCTGCATCCCCAACCTGCCAACTCATCTCTCCAAGATCCATCACACTAAGGTGACTTTGACAAGACTATAACCAAAATAATGAGTACCTAGGAAAATATCTAAATTGTGTTGATTGCTTCACCCATTCTAGTGCCCAGGAGCAATCTCTAAATTGCATCCTCCAATGGAAGCAGCCAGGGACAATCCCTAAATTGTGCAGCCCTTCAATGTCAGGATACTAACATACTAAACATCAGCAGGAAGCCCATCCCATTCGGATCCAGCTACCTTAATCGAGCGCCGTGCATATTGTGACACTTCAGAATGTCATTTGACATCTGGTCTTACACTTGACCTTGGGTTAAGTTCACCTCTGTGGCTCCTTGTGTTAGTCTGGGTAGACTAGAGAAACAATTCATGAACACTCACATGTGTATAAATAAAGAGGTTTATGTACAAGAGTAATTGAATATTGAAAAAAATCCTAGCTCAATCCAGATCAAGTCCGTAAGTCCAATATTAATTAGCCCATATGTTTGATACCAATTGATCTCAGTAGAGGCAGGGATCTCTCCATAGCTTCTCTGGCTCCAGAGGTCTGGTTGCATCAGAGTATGTGCACGTGGCTTCTCCAGTTCCCAGGTGTAGCACCATGTGTCTTGTCAGTAGAGCATCTCTCAGAGTGAATATATATAGAGAGAAGTGTCTCCCACCTACAAGGAGGAAATACAGGAGTTCCCAGAATTTTCAGAAGTCCATGCCCACACAGAGACCTCATTGACTGGATCTTGATTGATAGACTCTGCCCCTTCACTCGTAATCTCCTCAAATTGACACCAGATTATGTAACTGCCATACTCCTCTCACAATATCTCTGGTCCTTACTGATGCTGGCTGGTCTGTGGCACTCCAGATGACCCTGACCTTATCCTGTTTAGCTGCAGTATCTTGAGCTTGGCACAGTATCCAGTGACTTAATGTCACTTAATAAGAATTTGTTGAAAGAAAGACCAGTGAATATTCTAAATTATATATATATTCCAGGAATTGAAATCAACTCCAAGTTAATTCTTAGTCAACTCCTGATAATGGTTTATGGCCATATTAAACCTTGAATTAGAATGATTTATGATGCCTGGTTTAACACAATGACAATAACATACTCAATTAAGTAATAAATGGATTGTGTTGTCATGGTCAACTGCCAAAGTAGGAAATAATTTAATTCAGAGTTAATGTTTCAATCATTAATATTATCACATGGAGCCCAACATCTTGTTTTAGAGCTCAAGCACACTTAAAATCCAACCAGTTTTTATTTATTGAAGATATGTGACTGAGGAACAACTTCTTTGATTGAACATTTAGTTTCAGCAATTCCAGAAATTTAAGTATCCTAAAACACTTAAATGCAGAACGTGTACATAAGTGTGGTTGTTACATAATCTGGTGTCAATTTGAGTCTTGACAGGATTAAAAGTGAAGGGGTGGAGTGTAGCCTGTCATTCAGAATACAGCCAATGAGGCCTTTGTGTGGGCATGGCCTTATCCTGAGAATTCTGAGATCTCCTATATTTCCTTCTTGGAGGGGAGATACACCTTTACTCTTCTTAATCACTCCCTGGGAGATAAAGCAGTTGACAATACACATGGAACTAGACCGCATGACCTGGGAAATGAAGGAGTCACATAGAGAGCCCTGCCAGCACTGAGATGCTTCTACTACCACTGGATCCACAACACTTTGCACCCAGTGGCAGGTGACTCTCCTGCATTTGGCATCGTTGCGTGTGTTTCATGAATTTGAAGAGAGCGTTATAGATTGGTATCGGATATATGTGCTCATATGGATTTATGGAATTAATTTGGACTGGGCTGGGATGTTTTCTCAATATTCAACTGTTCTTGTATCTAAAGCTCTTTCTCATACGTATATGAGTGTTCATTTGTTTGTTTCTCTAGTCTACGCAGACTAACACAATAAGACAAGAGGCAATCTTTCTAATAGAACAAGCATGGCTTAAAATCAGGCCGTGCATGTGTCAACCCATTCAATCAGTTTGCAAAGTAGATAATCGGAGACACTGAATTGTATGTAGAAGAATGCAGCATCAGGAATTGGAGGAAGACTGAGTAACAGTCTGCAGTATGCAGATGATGCAGTTCTGCTAACATTGAGAGACACGCAAAACACGCATGATGAAGATAAAAGACAACAGCCTTCGGTACGAATTCCAACTCAATCTGAATAAAGCAAAAATCCTCATAGCTATTCTTATTAGCAGCATCATGATGCATGGAGAAAATACTGAAGTTATCAAGGATTTCATTTTACTTGGCTCCACAATCAATGTTCATGGAAGCAGACGTCAGGAGAGCTGTAGCAGTGGGCAATCATCCCGCAAAAGACCTCTTTAAATAGATAAAAAGCTATGACATCACTTTGTAGACTTAGGTTCTCCCTGACCCAACTTTTGATGTTTTCTATTCCCTCCTATGCATGCAAAAGCTGAATAACGCATAAGAAAAACCAAATAAGAACTGATGCTTTGAATTGTGATGTTGCTGAAGAAATGTTGAATAAGTCATGGCCTGCCAGAAAAACAGATATTTGTTTTGCAGTAGAAACAGCCAGAATGTTCCTTGGATGGTGAAACTTTGCAATCCACTTTCCTTGTGCGCAAAATCGGCATGGTTAATTGAGAAAAGAAGAAAGCAAGTTTGGACACAGGACTTTCACCCTCGCCCTCTCACCTGCCATCCCACCTCATGATTTTCTTAATATTTTAACATTTGAACAGAATTTTAATTGCAGCCTCTCCACAGGCATCTTTCAGGGTTTTCTTTAGCTTGTGCTGTCTTCCACCTTGTTTCTGAAATTTATGCCATTGTCAGAAATCCTAGATTAAAAATCAAGGCATGTGGCCAGCTGTACTTACCTCTCTTTCTCTCCAGGTGGTCAACAGCCGGCGGCTATCTCTTCATGCTGGGGTCTGTGTCTATGTAGATGTCCTACACACAAACACATAGAGCGGGAGTTGACTTGGGTGCTACTTTGCATCGTTACCCCTCCTAGGAATTTCAGAGTACTGGGGTTGTGGGTAAAAGAAGATCTATTTCTTTTCCAAAGGGTGAGAAAAATGAGAGGGTGTCAGGGAGAAGGAAAAGAGAGGGAAATAAAGTGTGTGTGTGTATGTGTGTGTTGGGGGGATAAGAGAGGGGGGATATGAGTGAGTGCTGAGGGAGGAGGGGAAATGAAAGGATATTATATATTTTTTTGTATCTGTCATTTCCCTGCTATCTCCCATATGACTTCTTAATCCATCAGAATGCTGGGAAGATAATGTTTTGGGCGAAATAACATGAGAGAGAGGATAGACTCCCAAGGACCAATATCTTTATTGCTCGGAGGATAAACGGATTATGTCAGCCATTTTCTGTTGCTGACAGCTTTTCTTATTAACCGATTTTATTTTTTAATCTTCCAGGGAAGAAATATGGTTTTATGTCACAATAAAACGCCGGTCACATCTAATTCTGCCCTCAAACAAACAGATTTCTGAAAGCCTTGCAGAGAAATTTGAAATAACTTTAAAGAGGGGGTTTTTGGATAAAGTCTTTATCCAGAGGCTTGTTCAACTGCAGTGTAAAAGGTTTAGAGAGAGAGGAGAGAAGAGGAAAGGAGAGGGAGTGGAATGGAGGGAGGGAGATGGCAGGAGGGAGGGAAGAAAAGGAGGAGAAAGGAAGGCCTATGCAGTTGTTTTGCTTGGTGATCTCTCTTCAGAGAGAGAGTCAGGAAAATGTGGTTTGGATGAAAGAGGCCTGAGCAGGTGAACACAGAGATGGCGTGCTTTTTCTGAGCTTGGAGCGGGCCTGTTGGGAGCTGCCACTCCCACTTTGCTTCTCCGAAATCTACTCTTGTTTCCTACTTTTTCTGGAACAGTTAGGAGTTGTTGGTGTGTCTGTCAAGAAGCATAAACCAATCAAGGTGAGTTCTCTGCAGCAGTTGGAGCTGTGAAGCGACTCTAGTCTTTTCCCCTGATTACTTCTCTAGAAGATTTCAACTGACTTAAGACTTCAGACCTTTGATTCCCACAAGAATATCTCCTGTCGAGCACTCCAGATGGCTCTGGAGTTTGCTCTCTTTTGTACCTTCTTAGCAAGCACATAACACTCCTCTCCCACCCCTGTCATTGAGTACATTCTGGTATCTCTATAAGACAAAGTAGGAGTGTCCCAGAGGATGGACAGGCTGTAAATCTGTATGGGAGCAGACTGCTCCAGCTCCCTCTCATAGCGCTGACTGGTGAATTTAAAACCACCCACCTTCGGGTTAACAGCCAAGTGCTTTAATCACCGTGCCACCAGGGCTCCCTAGAAACCACCTAACCATCAGTAACAATATATCTATATATACCCATATATATACATACATACACATATATATATACCCACTCAATTCCTCTCTTCTGTGAAACAATTTAGCCAGACAGGACCCCTGCCCACCAGGGGCTTAGCACAGAGAAGGCTTTAATTTGTGCCTTTCGTTTTGTTTGGTGCCCTCCTCACTGTGAACCTGGTACCTTGATTGATAATGATGGCTGAATCTTGTATCATGCCCTGCTGGGAAATATTGGTGATTTAAAACACTTTAAAAACCTGTTAAAAATAAATTGCCTGGATTTTCTAAAATGTTTTGTAAAAGAAAAACAGTTTTTTTTTTCCCCAAGCAATCTTCCCAAACTGGGGCAGTTTAGGAACTTAAAAACTAAGGGAATACAGTCATCCCCACTCCCACCAGTTTTGAGAAAAGGAAGATACAGAGGAACAGATGGTGCAACCCTCTTCTTACTGGAGAACAAAGGGATAGGTTTTCCTATCTCATCTCTTCCCTTGGGGAGATAAGGGACTGGTAGACTGGTGAGAGCCTGGGGGACATGAGGCCTTTCGATTCAGAAGTGAAATGACTCCACTTCAGGATGGAGGTAGAGAAGTTTCTGTTCAGAGAGGTTCAGGGACCAACAGCTCAGACAGAACAATCTAGACTCTAGAGCAGTGGTTCTCAACCTTCCTAATGCTATAACTCTTTAATACAGTTCTTCATGTTGTGATGACTTCCCAATCATAAAACTATTTTCATCGTTACTTCATACTTGTCATTTTGCTACTGTTCTGAATCGGACGACCTTTTAGGAAAGGCTGATTTGACCCTTAAAGGGATCACGACCCACAGTTTGAGAACTGCTGCTCTAGAGGATGCTTTGGAACAAACATTACTCTCAGAAAGTTTTTACTCTAAACTCTGACTTTTAAATAAAAGTATTTTAATTGCACAGGTGTTGAGAGAACAATTTCATGATTGTCAACAAATGTATGTACTTGTAAAAACCACACTCCAAGGAGCATGTAGGGCATTTTCATCACCTCCGACCTGCATGAATGGTCCCCTATAGTTTGCCAATGTGTCTGTCATCTGTGTGGCTATGTGTTATAGCCCAGCCAGCATTCCTGGTGAAGAGCCACTGGTGCACAGGATAATGAGCAGGGTATTTGGCATAATAGCTATAATGATGTTATTCTGCTTTTCAGTTTGCCGAGTACTTTCACATTATTATCTCAGAATTTTGTCCCAGAGAATGATGATAATGATGGGGATAACAATGTCAACAACAGCAATAAACAGAATGCTGATTAATATAATGCATGCATTGTACCAGGTAGCATTAGGAGACACTGTATATGTAGTATTACCATACATTTAATTCTTTCAGGAATAAATTTTCAAGGTAGATTTAATTTGGTGGGTGAAGAAATTGAAGGAAAGAGAGTTTAAGCGATCGTTTATGATCACATAAAAATAAGTGTTAGAGTCAAGAAGGCATTAGAAAATGTGCTTTTAACTAAACATATGATGTTTAGGAAGGTCAAATGACATACTAACAAAGGTCCCAGGAATGTTTATATAGCTTTTCCCCTATGATCCTTTTGCATTTTTAAGCTCACCTCAACAGACCCATGTTGCTTGTCCTTTTGTGCATGACTTATTTCACTTACCATAATTTCCTTTAATTCTTCCCATGAGTCAATGTGCTTCATGTGTTCATCACTGCTTTTTAGGGATGTGGACTACTTCATTGTATGTATGTACTGTGGGAACAGGTCTGGCATGCAAGAAAGTGAGGGCGATGAAGCCCCCAGCACAGACTCCGGAGACCAGACTCAATAACGGAGGTCTAACTTTATTACAGCTTTTGCAAGGCTTATATGGGTTTCATTGACCAATCAGATCACACTTCCTGGTTTCCAAACATATCCTTACATGGTTATAGATTTGCCGCATCAAAAATGATTGGCCCACATGATGGGCTATGTAATGAGGTGTTACTGGTCAAGTTATGTAAATGAAGTGTAGCTGGCTGAACCAGCTGTCCAATTGCCTTACAAGATCATTTTGTCCAACCACGTCATAGAACCAACCAATCAATTGCATTGTAGGATACTATCGTCCAATAGTATTACAGGAGCTTTGCTGTTACTATGCAGAAATTAGAAGGATTCTGATAGACTGTGTCTCAGAGGTTTAAAGTGGAAGGATATCAGGTGAGCTGGCCTGGGGTCTTATTGCTTCAAGACTGGATTTTTTCCCCCGGGAGTCATGGAAACGTAGAATACCCAGCAGTTTCCGCCTGACTCAAGACCTGAATATTCCAGAAGACTTGGAAGAGCAGGTTCCGGCTACCTAAGGGTGCGGATACCCAGTGACTTCAAGACCGCTCCAAGAGACACAGCAGCATCCTTCACTTTCTGTGCCGTTCTACCAGATCCACGGGTCCTGACAAGAATGCCCCCACATACGTACTTCAGCTTTTTAATCCACTCATCTGTTGATGGAAATTTGGGCTGTTTCCAACTTCTTGTAATTGTGAACTGTGTACAAAGAACATTGGAGCACAGATGTCTGACTGTAGTTTGTTTCTTGCCTCTTCTGGGTATATGCCCAGTCGGGGGATTGCTGGGTCACATAGTAGCTCAATTTCCATCTGTTTTAGATATTGCCGAGTCAATTTTCATGATGGCTATACATACATACAGGTCCACAAACTGTGGATAAGAGCTCCTATTTCACCACAGCCCCTTCAACACTTGTTACTTTCTGACTTACTGAATTGGGGCATCTTTGAGGGTGTTAGGTGGTATCTCATTGTTTTAATTTGCATTTCTCTTGTACCTAATGATCAGGAACATTTTCTCATATGTTCCTTGGATATCTGCCATTTGAATTCCTGCCCTTGTGAAAAAACTTTTTCAGGTCCTTTGCCCACTTCCTCAGTGGGCAATTAATTTTTTTCTAATTTTAAGTTAGTAGATTGCAGATTTTAGTAATAAGACCTTTGTTTAATGTGTCATTGCTAAAAATGTTTTCCCAGTCTGTGGGTTATCTTATTACTGTTTTGATGAATTCTTTCGATGTACACAGGTGTTTTCTCTCTCTCTTTTTTTCTAGCCCTAACCCTAACCCTACACAGGATCTTCAGCATATCCCATTTGTCAATTTGTATCTCCTCTGTATTTGTGTCCTTCCCTATTTCCAATAGTCTATGTATTCCCTAGACCAAACTTTTGTCCCAATTCCTTTATTGATGACCCTAAGAGTTTGGGGTTTTACCTCAAGATCTGTGATCCATCTTGAGTTTATTCTTGTGCATGGAATGAGGTAAAGGTCTTGCTTCATTTTTCTGTAAGTTGATATACATTTTTTCAAACACCATTGTTGAAGATGGCATCTGCTTCTCATTTGATAATTTTGGGAGACCCTAATCAAATATCAGTTGTCTGTATGGTAATGATTTTTTTTCTGAGTTTTCAGTTCTTTTCTATTGGTTCGAGTAGCAGTCATCATACCCAAACCATACTGTTTTGACCACTATGACCATATAATAGATGATAAAGTCAGGTAAAGTAAGCCCACCCACGTTGTCTTTCTTCTTGAGGAGTTCTCTACTAATTTCTGGCCTTCTACCCTCTCCATATGAAGATGGTAATCTGTTTATCTAAATCATTGAAGAAAGATGATGGCAGAACTGACATCTTTACTATATTGAGTCTTCTGATCCACCAGAATGAAACATTCTTCCATTTGTTGAGGTTGTTGTTGGTTTCTCATAATAGTGTTCTCTAGTTTTCCTCATACAAATCTTTTGCTTTTTTAGTCAGGTATGTCCCTTGATGTTTCAATTTGTGCTTGTCTATTGTGAAGAGCATTGCATTTTTTATTCCCTCTTCTTTGGCCTTTTCCGATGTGTAGCAGTCCAGTAGACATATTGTTCTTGTATCTTGCCACTCTGCCATATTCCACTATCATGGCAGGCGAGAATTCTACCACTGAACCACCCATGTTCTGCTATCATTTCCAACATTCCCGTTGTGTAGTTTTTGGGATTTTCCATATATAAAACCATATCTTCTGCAAATAATGATAGTTTCACGTCTTCCTTCCCCGAGCAAATACCTTTGATGTCTTTTCTTTGCCTTATGTTGTTAGCTAGGACCTCCAGTATGATGTTAAATAAGAGTGGAGAAAAGGATCATCCTTTTCTGGTCCCCTCTTTTCAGTGGAATTGTTTTCATCTTTTCTTCTTTGACTGCTACATTGGCTTTTAGTTTTTCATTTTAGCTAGTATTATATTGAGAAACTTTCCTTCCATTCCTATCTTCTTGTGTGTCTTACACAGGAATTGGTGTTGGATGCTGTCAAATGCTTTTTCTGTCTATCAATATTATCATGTGGTTCTCATAATTTTTTTTCATGTCAATTAGTGAAAAATACTAATGATTTTTCATATATGTTGAACCATCCCTTCATCCCTGTTATGAATCCCACTTGGTCATGGTGAATTTGTTTTCTTATATACTTTTGTATTCTATTGGCCAGTATTTTGTTAAGGGCTTTTACATCTATGTTCATTAGGGATATTGGTCTGTAGTTCTCCATTCTTGTGGGACCCTTGCCCACTTTGGGTTTCTGAATTATACTAGCTTCAAAGAAAGAGTTCATGAGTTTCCCCTCTTTTTCTGTGTTCTGGAAGAGTTTGTGTAGGATTGGTGTCAGTTCTTTCCTGACTACTTGGTAAAATTTCCTGTGATGCCATATGTTCTGAGTGATTGTTTGTTGGTAATCCCATGATAACCTTCCATAACTATGTGTCTGTCATGATTCTTAATGTCCATCTAGAATAGTCTAGGGATACTTTTGTCTTTCCAAGTATTTGTCCATGTCTTCCAAGTTCTTGAATTCATTGGAGTACAGGTCTTCCTGTATTATGCAATTATTCTTTTGATTTCATTAAGATCCATTGTAATGTTCCTTGTTTCATCTCTTATCCTTGCTTTTGAACTTTGTTCCTTCCTTTCTTTGGGTAGGTTTGCCAGTGGTCTGTCAATTTCTGTTAATCCTTTCAAAGAACCAACTTTTAGCTGCATGTTCTTTTTCCATAGAGTTCTGGTTTTCCCTCTCACGAATCTCAGCCCTGATTTTTTATTATTTCTTTTCTTTTATTATTAGCAGAATTTTCTTGTTGACGCTGCTCTAATTCCTCTAAGCTTTGTTTCACCATATCAATCATAAGTCTCTTTTCCTTTTTCATGTGTGAATGTAATGCTATCAAACTTCCTCTAATAACTGCTTTTGCTGTGCCCCAAAGTTTTGGGTACTTCGTATTCTTATTCTCCTTAGTTTCTGGGAACTTCCTAATTTCATCTCTGATCAGGGCCAGTATCCACTCCTTTGGCAAAAGAAAGTGATTCACTCTCCAATTGTTTGCCCTTGCTTTCTTAATTGTCCTTTTGTTCATTTCCAGTCTTATGGTAAAGTGGTCGGAGAAAGCTTTGTATGATCTCAATATGCTTGAATTTACACAGATTCTACTTGTTTCCCAGCATATGGTCAATATTTGAGTACATGCTATGTTTGGGTGGAGGGCTCTGAAAATATCTTTCAGGTTAAGTTGTCTAATTGTAATGTTTAGATCTGTAGCCTCCTTGTTAAGTTTCTTTTCCTGTGATCTATCTTTCTTGGAAAGCGTTGTATTAGAATCAACTACTGTAATTGTTGAACCTGTGATTTCTTTTTTCCTCTTTTAGAGCATTTGATTGATGAATTTCACTGACCACATGTTGGGCACAAAAAAATTTACTATGCTCACTGGTTCTTGGTCTACTGTTCCCTTGAGCATTATACTGTGCCCCTCCTTCTCTCTTGTTATGGCTTGCACTTTGAGCTCAGTTTTGTCTGAGATTAGGATGGCAATCCCTGTATTTTTTGAATTGTCATTTGCTTGGTATATTTCTCTGCAGCCTTTGATTCCTATTTTTGTCTGTAATCTTGAGCTGTGTCTCCTGCAGACAGCAGACCAATGAGTTATGTTTTCTATGAGTGTCTGCTAGCTTTTGCCTTTTATTGCCTGAGTTCAGTCCATTGATACTCAGAATTATCTGTGGTTTCTGTGATGACATCCTGTACCTTTTGTGTTGGATGTTTTCCTACTTCTCTTTCTTATCAGTGGTGTGTGTAGCAGTGGTATTTGGGTGTGTGTGTGTGTGTGTGTTTCATTTTTGCCATCTTTCCACCATTGAGCCAATTCCTTCTTAGAGTTGTTTTCTCTTTTTTGCCCTCGTGGAGGAGTTGTTCTATGTGGAAATTTCTTATTTGTGCTCAGTGAGTGTTGTTCTTTTGCCCATAATGGGTTGGCAAGGATCTTTTGGAGAGCTGGGTTTCTTTTAATGTCTTGGAAGATTCCTTGTCTTGGAAGATTTACTTTTCCATCTATCTTGATGGATAATTTTGCTGTATATAGTATTCTTGGGTTCACATTATTTTTATTCAATTTTGGGGGCTTTTTTTGGGGGGAGGCGCATCACTGCCCTCTGGTGGTCATGGGAGCTACCCAGCCTTGGTCCTGGAAAGCCACTGCTGGATATGAACCACCAAGCCCATGGCCCACAGTTCCGCACTCAACCACTTATGCCACCAGACTTTCAACTTTTGAAATGTGTTTCTTCCCTCTCTCCTCTTTTTCACAGTGTCCACTGATTGGTATGAGCATATGCTCTAAAGGTTTTTTCCCTCTTTTTCCTCAATCTTGAATAGTTTAACTATTATATGCCTTAATGACATCTTCTTCGGATTAAGTTTAGCTGGTGGTCTTTCAGCCTTCTGAATGGTTACCTGGTTTTCATTCATTAAGCTGGGGACATTTTCATCCAGCTAGTGTTCTTTTGGCCTCCTGAATGGTTGCCTGGTTTTCCTTTCCTCTATGAATCCCCTCACTATTTTTGCTGTTGACTTCTAAATGTGTCTTTTTCAGGTAGTCCAGTTAATTTAATGTTGTTCCTCTCATAGCATCAGACATGTCCTTCAGGTTGTCTTCAGCTTTTCTGATTATCTTTTTTTTTCTCTCTGATTATCTTATTTGATTGCCTTTCCCATTTGTTGAAGTCAGACCTAGATCCTCTAGGTCACTGGTGCAATTCTCTGCCTCCTCAAGGTTGTTAATCAAGTCTGTGAATTCACTACAGGCTTTTGTTCTCTCATACCATAGATCTTGTATTACCTTTTGGTGCATGGCCTTTATCTAATCCATCATTACACCCTTTTTCAGTATTGCTCTCTTCATATCCTGTATGACTCCAAGCAGCATTATGAAGATTTCTTTCTGTGGCAGATCACTGTCTGCTTCTTCTGTGCATGTCATTAGGTTCAGGACTTCTGACATTTCCTTTTGTTTTTTTTTCTGTTTTTTTCATTGAGGTTTTTGGGATTGGTTGCTGTTTGCATGTTGTTTTAGAGGAGCCTGGTGTCATTCTGCAAGCTCTGTCTTTGGGAGACTAATAGGAATGCTTTTTTTTTAACTGCCTGCAACTAACTGGTGGGATCAGGCTACAACTTTATCCTCCTGTGGTTTCACCTTTTCACTATTCAACCAGCGTTCTGCTATTTGGAGGTCAAGTTGGATGATCCTCTTAGGGGATTCTGGTCAGGTGATTATCAGAAGCCATAGCTGTGTGACCCATAGTGACTTGGAGTGCCTCATAAGGCATGAGGGAGAGTCTGCTTCAATTGTGCCATGGAGGGTGGGTAGGTATGCCTGCTTTGGTTTAGAGCACTGTAGATAGCAGGTGGAATTGCCCTCGTTGGCAAGATCACCACATATGCTGGATGGAGGCTCCAACAACAGTATGGAGTGCTGATGAGGGATCGAATAGCTATCGTAAGATGTGTGAAGCTCTGCAACAGGAGGGAGGAAGTTCCCTCAGCATTTAAAGGACTTTGGAGTGTAGCCAGGATTTCCCTCAACTGTCTGAAGGGGATATCACCCAGTCTTTTGGGGTGCAGTGGAAGGCAGCTGGGATTTCCCCAATAGTGTAAGGCCACAGAGGACAGGTGGGTGGGAGTTTCCCCACCTGAGTGGGAGCTCCTCCATCTGTGTGGAGTGTTGGATGAATTAAGTGCCTAAGGTGAAAAGGACTGACCTGAAAGCCAGCAGTGGTGTGTGAAAGGAAAGAGAAGAAAAAAAAAACATAACCTAGAGGGGTGGGGGAAATTTTCCTGATGAGACTGTGGCAGGAAAGAGAGAAGAGAGAGAGAAAAAAGTAAAGAAGTAGTTGAGCCCCAATCAGCTAACTGTGGGACTGGAGGGGTTTAAATCCTGCCCAAAGGCAGCAGCAAGCTGTGGTTGTGTTGAAATACAACCCTTGGGTCACCAAAAAGCCCAGCACTGGCTGGGTCCCCACGATATCCTATAATGTGATTTCTCTATGTAATATACAGCATGAATATGAATGAATAAGTGTTGACATTAACTATGATCTCATGGGGGTAAGATCATGATAATATTAGTAGGTAGCCTCTTATAAGTCTTTGAGAGGTTTACAACATGGAGCCCTATTTGGGTTTTTTTTTTTCAAAGACTGAGATGCATATGGCTATCACTAGGTACTGCTCTAATCCAACATTCGTTAAATGGTTATTTAATTGATCAAGTGTTTTATCTGTTAAAAATTAGAATTATCAAAGTAAAAGTAACTGCTTTTTAGGATTGTTGCAATGGCTGAATGATGTCGTAAAAGCACCAAGTGTAAGGTGAAACATGTTATAGTTATTCAATAAATGGTGACAATTATTTAAAATCACAATAATAATAGTAATGGGGTGATGGGAATGAGAAGTTGATACCAAGGGCTCAAGTAAAAAGAAAATATTTTTTAAATGATCATGGCAACAAATGTACAAATATGCTTGACACAATGGATGGATATATCTATTTCGATGAGTTGTACAAGCCCCTAATAAAATGATTAAAAAATAATAGTAATGACCATAACAAAGTTCGTGCACTAAATTATTTGAGACATAATGCCTTCTCCATTTTAAAGTTTCTGGCATGAGCTAAGCACTTGATATTTTATTTAATGAGTCAGTCTTAGTTTATATGTTCTCTGGCTTCATTGACCAATTTGTTTCCATGTTCTAAGAATAAAAGATCCTTTTTTTCTTTTCTGTTACTTCTGTAGCTCCATATTTCCAATCCATATATCCATCTACTTCTGATTGACTTCCTTGAGTACACTGGGAGAGATAGTCTTCTACATTTCAAAACAAAATGAGAGAAATTCAACTACTTACATAATTTGGAACTGAGGTCCAGGGAGAAATTTAGACCTGAATAGATTTAGGAGCTTACCTTTCCTCATTTGGGCTCTTGACAGCCTTCATTTCTGATGCTTTCTATGAACTGCCATCACTCTCCCCTTCTGCAGATGGACTTCCTGCATGAAGTGGAGAGAAAGGCCATGGCCACAGGCAATTATGGCCTTATGTCATCTGAATTAACAATCCCAGCAAGGAGTAACCTCTTCTTTCATTTTCCATATAGAAAATTCCAGATGTCGTAGACATTTTTTTTCCACCCAATATAAATTTTCTCATTTCAATTCTAGCAAACTCCTGATTCAGGTGATGGCCGGAAACTCAACTTCTGACAGTAATTCATTATTAGTCTAAATTGGCCACCTGGTTCCTTTTTTCAGTGCTCAGTATACCTTGGCCTATGAACCAGCTCTGGTCTAGGGAGAACCCTACTGGGACTTACTGCTAGTAGAGATGTGGTATAAGAGGGGAAAACACTTTTTTTCATTCCATATTCCTTGCTTGGGAAACTACCTTTTAAGGATGCAATGCCTTGCCTTGCATGGTCTACTGGACCATAAGAATGTGAGTCTGGGATGAGAGTGAGCATTCCAAAGAGAAACTGGATTGGATAGAAAGAACCTAGAATCTTAATGCACTACTGAAGCACCAAACCATTCCTGGGACTGCCTATCTCCAGATTTCTTATTAAATAAATGATAAATGTTCACAGTCTTTAAGTACTATTAGATTTTCTGCTACTGGCAGAAAATATATTCCACATAATATAACCTGAGGAGAATTGGAATCACAACAGCATTCTTGAGCATAGGTTCCAAGTATCATAGGCATTATGGTTACCAGCCTTGAGACATGTGTCCATTTATCACTGGGGCTGAAGGCAGAGGATCCTGGAGGGAAACGATGTGATTTTGTACCACCAGAGTGATGTGCGAGGAAAAGAGAGTTTTCCAAAGGGAGTGTGGGATGAAATGATGCACTTACTTAAATAAGGAGAAAACAGATGCTTAGAAGGCTAAAATAATACATACAAACTTTTAAAACTAAAAGTCTAAGGGCAGGGAAATAGTGTTTCCTTTTGATGAAATAGTGGTCAGTCATAGAAAGTATGCTTACATGTGACAGCACATAGAAATACTTATTATAGTAATAGAAAAAATGAAGTGTCTTCCATCTTATTTAGTAAAGATGATACTTTGATAAAGGTGTTAAACATTGTAGATAAGTAGATGATTCAAACTTGTGCTAGTTATTGTAAGAAATAAAATGTTGTTTATGTTGGTATAACACTGAATAACTTATTTAGAGCAAGCAGTGAATTGATATCAAAATTTATGCAAAGTAAATTTCTGGCATGTGAAAAGAAACTTAAGGAGATGAAAAGATGTCAAGAACAAGAGTGCTGAATGGCACAAAATGCTAAAGAGAATAGAAGACTTCTTGGAAGAGGGTGGATTGAAAGTTGCCCCAAATTCTGCCTCCTGGAACAATAAACATGCTTGAAAATGAAAGAAAGAAAGAAAATCAATAACAAAAGCTTTAGTGTAGACTTAGGAAACAATGGGCAAATCCAAGTAAGTATAGTGACACTGATCCAATTAAGGAGTTCTGTTAGCACCCGCTAAAGAAGCTAGAAGAGAGCAAGGATCAACTTCTGAAGGAGATTTGACAAGGTTTCTTTGTTGTTGTTGTAATAAACAATGTTTGCTAAAAACAAAACAAGTTGCAAGGCCAAAGAACTGGGAAAATGGAAATATAGTAAAGAGTGGTAAAAAGGTCATAGAATGCTGTTGAATCAAATCAAATACAGAGGCCCAGAAACACAAAGATGGCAAAATATCCTAAGCAGTTGGCCTTCCAGAAGAGAAGTAGAAAAGCATGTAAATAGAGAAAATTCAGGAATAAAGGGGGCAATAGAGGAAATGAGAAAGACTAGGCATGTAGAAACAAGATTTAATTATAAAGGAAAGAACAAATCCATTAAGTGAAAGACTCTTTTTCTTAAAAACTGTAAAGTTTTATAGAGAGAACCTTTGAAAGATGGTTCTTTGAAAAAGATCCTTCTTTTCCCATTTTATCATAACATTTTTACATGTGGGGGGGGAATGAAAAAATGGCAAGGTAAATTGTATTTTTATACTAAGAACTAATATTTAAAAATGTTGGAATAAGGATGACTTTTTATTACCTCAATCCACAAATTTTGAAGAAGAAAGGGACTTCAGAAAGGTATGCATGTGTGTGTGTGTCCACACGCACATGTGTGTTCATGTGCATGCTTCTATGTGCTTTTGGTTTGAAAAACGTAAAAAAGTAAATGCAGAGTTTTTGAAATGTGGTTATCTCTGAGGATACTTACTCACTTAACTTCTCTTTGTGAGATATCAAGAATAATACTTTTCACTCAAGTCCCAAATAAAAATGGAATCTCTTCTTCTTACTATTCCTTGTGTCTAAAAAAGAAAAATTAATGCATGTAGTCATGGTAGGTGGTTATTTAGTATTGAAGTAATGACTCAGGAAGGAGAGGGAAACTTCTTCCATTTTGGAAGAATTTGAATGAATTTTCCAGCATGTGTACATATTTTTAAAATGTAAAATGAATTCTGTTATCAAAAATAAAAAGCCAGGCTATCACATGACCACTACGGGAGTAATAGAGAAAAAGAGTGACAGTCAAACTAAAATTGGATCAATATATGGGAAGTATTTATGAATGAATTTCACGAAAGTGAAAAATCTAAACCCAATAGTTTCCATCAAGTTGTTTCTGACTCATGTAATTGTGCACCAAAAGGTATCCAAGTCTATGACATTGGAGAAACAGATGCCAGGCCTTTATTTGAGGCACCCCTGGGTAAGTTCATACCACCAACTTTGGCTTAGTTGTTAACTTGCTAATCATTACTTAACCAGTTGTGCCTCCCAATGATTCCATAAATAAATGGGGACATAGAATGTGTTTCTGATTTAGAAGTTTTAATATTAAGGTGCATATTGTTGCCACTTTCATGTATAGCATTAGTCAAATCTCAGCATGCATTTTTGATGAAAAGACGATCTGAATCTAAAGACTATATGGAAATGCAAAGGATCTAGAATATCTAAAACAACTTTTAAAATTAGAGCACAGGAGGAATGATATCTGATTTTAAAATTTAATACAATACTTCATTAATCATGATCTCATGGAATTAATTGGCATTAAGAGAGACTGATAGGTCAGATAGATATAGTTATAGTCCTACACCTATAGGGCCCACTGAGAGTTGACTGAGGTGCAAATGCAACACTCTGAAGAGAAGATCATCTCTTCAAAAAAATGGTGCTGGAACCGTGAGCTATCCATATGCAAATAAATTACCTTAGAACCATGCATCACACTGTGTTTAAAAATTAACCAAAATAAACCATGGAGTTAAATTCAGAGCCTAAATCTTAATATTTGTAGAGCAAAGTCTTCCAGATCTTGGAATTAGCAGAAATATCGTAGAACCAACACCAAAAAGATGATACAAAAAGCAAATGTACAAATTGGATTGAATGCCACTAAAAGAAAACAAACCAACCTACAGAAATCTTTTGTTCTTTGAAACACACTGTTAAGGGAATGATAGTACAACCACAGATTAATAGAAAACATTTGCTGTGCACATTTATGATTATGTTGTTTCCATAGTATATAAACTCAGAACCAATAGAAAGAAAACTACCCCCCCCCCAAAAAAAAATGGAGTAAGGATGTAGACAGCAAACATGGGGAAAAATGGTCAACATTATTATCATTAGAGAAATGTTAAAAGAAGAGAAATGACAATAAAGAAAATCAGACAATTCCAATAATGTAATTCATATAACAAAACTGCACATATAGAAATGGTTGAATTTGTGTCTGATTTTCTGTGTATTTTCTCAGCAACAAAAAATGAAGAAAAAAAGTCACATGAAGATACTATTGTATATCTATTCTAGTGACTAAAACTAAAAAAAGACTGACACTAGCAACTATTGACAAAGAATGATAGCTATTGGGGCTGTCAGAACTTCTGATGAGAATATAAAACTGTACCGCCACAATGGAAAGTAGTTTGGCAGTTTGTACAAAAGTTAAATGTACAACTACAATAAAACATAGCTGCTGTACTCATAGTTCTTTACCCAGGAATAATGAAAGCACTCTTCATGCAAAGTCTTACACAGGAAGGCAAGATCTGCACCTCTGGCGGCTCCACCCAGGCCCTGCGCCCTAAGCTTCAAGGCTCACCAGAGAGACACCCTCCTACTTGAACTTGATGCTTTGTTTCACAGTTACCCAGGGTCTTGATTCCACTGATAATGATAATCTTCTTTATAATCTTTTTCTATAAATGTAGTCAGTCCAACTTCTGGGTACTTCACCAGGTCAGGTTCATGGTATAGTTGCCATTTATGTTGTTGAAAAGATCACTTGTAATGCAATAGTTGTTGGTTTGGAAAAACCTTTTAATGCAATGACCTGCTTAATTTCTTTCACCGTGGTGACTGCTCTTTTTTGTGTCTAACATTTACATTCCAATATTTAGTGATTATTAATGCATCTTGGTTGCATTTTTTATCAATTTTAGATAGTAGAAGTGGTAAATTTCTTCACCACTAGCTTTAGTGTGTAGTGCATAAGTTTGAATAATAGTTGTATCAACTGGTCTTCTTTGTAAGTGTGTAGCCATTATCCTATCACAGCATTGTACTTCGAGGGAGACCTTGAAGTGCTCTTTTGGATGATGAGTACAAAACCATTCCTCTTTATTTTCCCCATCCCAGCATAGTGAATCATATGATTATACCATTGAAAATGGCCAGACAATTTTGGCTCATTGAAACTTACAATATCAATCTTTATGCACTCCATTTCATTTTTGACAATGTCCATTTCTTCTGAATTCATACTTGGCACACTCAATACTTTTTATGGATGTTTGCAGCTTTTTCTCCTTATTTTTGAGTTGTGCCAATCAACAAGTGAAAGTCTCCAAACCTTTACTCCATCAAAATTATTAAAGGTGGCTCTACTTTGAGGTGGCAGCTCTTCCCCAATTGTATTTTGAGGGCCTTCTGACCTGAGAGGCTTGTCAGTGTTTTGATGTTATGCATGAATTTTTCTTTCAGTGCCTAATCCCTCAATAGTAGACCTCCTATTCCTTCTTTCTAGTCTATTCTTAGTCTTGACATTGCACTGAAACCTTCCCACCTGCTGGTATTTGAGATACTGGTGGCATAATTTATAGCATCATAGCAACAACCAAGTCAGAATACAGCAAACTGTACTAAATGGCAGCCTTGATCCTGGGTCTCAATGTCCAATGCCCCTGCCTGTGGACTCTAGGTGAGCTACTTCAGCTAGGTGGTAGTGTTTGAGTGATTGTGGCTTTTTTCCTAAACAGAATCATCTCAATGCCTTTTACCGCTGCTGAATAAACTGCTGCTTCTGGATGATCAGAAAAAGAGAGAAAGCAAAGTCCTGCCTGCTGTGTCTGGGAATTCTGCCTCATCTTTCACTGCCCTTTCAGGCAATACTATTGGAACCAGGACTTCATTAGGGTCACCAACCTTGCTCTGACATCTCAGCCTCTCTATCTGCTTACTTTGCTCATTGACTTACACTTAATTAGTACTGTCTTGAGCTCTCAATGCAGTGTATCTTGCAGTGTTCCTATTTTCACAGTCTGCTATAGTCCAGTGCTTAAAGAGGCCAAGTTTGTTTTCCTGCTTGGACTTTTTAACAGCACAGACCATAACATCACCAGAATTATCATAAGCTTTAGCATTCTCAGATGACTGTATGATGGAAGGCAAAAGCAACATCCCACCTAGGAATACTTGAACAAATTTGGACTCTATTTACACTTCTATGATAAGGTTATGACTAATCTGAGTACCATAGTGACTGTTTTCATTGAAGCCAAGAGCTTTACTAAATAAATGATTATGCATTTGAATTTCTGAGTCATATTTCTCAGGCAGGGGTGTATTGGAATAGGCTAGGCTATGGAACATTAAAAAACAGGAAACACAAAGTTTCTTAATCATAAGGATTTATTTCATATTCATACAATAGGTCCATTTTGGGTTTATTGGTACCACTGCATCATGATGCTACTCTCCAGCATCCAGGTTGGTAGAGGAGCCACCTTATTGCACATTTGCTACCAGTCATGTCAAAAACAAAGCGTGCCTTTGCACTGAAACTTCACTGCCATCGAGTCAATTCCAACTAGTAATGATCCTACAGGAAAGATGAGAACTGCTCTCTGGTGTTTCTGAGACTGCCAATCTGGATGAAAGCAGAAAGTTTCATCTTCATTCTGTGTAGCAGGTGATGGCTTCAAACCACTGACCTTTTGGCTAGCACTCTATTGTGTAACTCGCTGGCTCTTGAAATTTTTGAAAAGGTGACATGTCATTTCCATCTACATTTTATTAACTATGTAATACACCATGGGAACCTCTAAGGGCCAGGAAAATACAAATTGGCCATATCATATCTGAAAGCAGAGAGAAGTAGAAATATTTGATGAGCAGCAACAATGATGTCCACCGGGGACCTGGGTAGGTCCCCACAAGCAGACCAAAGGATCTGAAATGAGTGGAAAGTTGAACATTATTATCTTCTTCTTTTTTGTATGGTCCTAAGCTCCAGGCCCCAAGACCTATTCCCTTAAAGTGTCTAGATATGGCTAAAAAGTTCACATTCCTTTGTTCCCTGTTTTCCCTATAATATGCAGGAATTTATTTGTAGTGCATTCAAAAAATCATGTAGAAATATTTTCTGGCATCTGTATATGTGTGTGAATCTAGTCCCTTTAGCTGACTCATACCTATTAATCTTGCCTATCTGCCTATGTATCAGCTTATGGGGGCACAGTGGCTATGCTTTGGGTGGCTAACTATTATGTAAACAGTCTGAACCCACCAACTGCTTCCTGGGAAGACAGAGGAGGATCTGTACTCCTCATAAGATCTATGGTCTTGGAAAATCACAAAAGTCCTTTTATCCTTTCCTATATGACTGTCATGAATAGGAATTGACTCCATTTGACTTTGGAGTTAATTATTGACAATACAGTCTTATGCATGTACTAGCACTTACCATTATACACCATTCTGCGTTTCCTTTTCCTTTAAGGATAGCGTGATAATCTTCTTCCGACTCTATTCCTTTCACCCAAATTAATAGATATATATTTTTTGGTTGAGATCTGGTGATGGAACAATGGGTTGCAAATTGGACTGCTAATGCCAAGTTCAATAGTTGATCCCACAGCTACTCCTCAAGAGGAAGATGGGGCTTTCTGTTCCCGTAGAGAGGCACAGCCTCTCAAACCCAAAGGAGAAGCGCTCCTTCAGGGTCTCTCCTGTGGGTCACAACGATTCATGACTGACTCCTTAGCAGCGAGTTTGGTGTTTAAATTATCTATGGATATTGTTTCTTTTTTATCTACAAACGGCTAGCCAATAAAGAGACACTTTTCCCCATTTGGTGGCTTTCAGCACTTTGTCAAACATTAGCTATTTTTGGTGGAAGGAATCTAGGTTCTCAATTTTATGTTGTTATTGTACCAGGACCAGGATGTTTTTATTGCCTAGCTTGTAAAGACTAATAAATATGATTATCGTTTCCCAATGAGAAATTAGAAGTAAACATTAGCCGTCCAATTGTTCCCAATTGGCTTTCGACCATAAACTCCTTGAAAATGTGAATCTTGTCAAAATCTTCTCATTGATATAACATAGTTTATTGGTTTGGAACTTGAAGAACTAATTTTCATAATTTGTTGTAAGACCCCATTCATTTTTCTTTTGAAGGACGAAATCAATCAACTCACAGTTTTATCCAGAATGTAGAATCCTGCATAGTAGTTCATTCTTTACTGAAGAGTCTATCTGGATGAAATTTTTGCCAGATGTTCTTAGCCAAAAGTGTGATTGGAGAGAAGATCTGAAAGAAGATCAGATTTCCTTTGAAGATGGATCACTTAGCAACATGCCCAACTTCTCATATTTGAGGAAACCTGAATCTCTGAGGTGAGGAACAAGAATTCCCCTCAGTACTGTGTGAGAATCTTAGGCTTTCTGAAGAAATTCCAGGCTTTAATTATGGTAACCTGAGGGCAGAGTGCAGTAGACAACAAGTTTAACTTGAGGCAATAATGCCCTCAATTCATGTGCAAATAACCCTAGTCATTTCTTTGAGTGTTGCCATTGATTCCATGAAGGCTCTATTGAATTGTACATTGATCATTGTATTTTACTTTTAAAAACTTTTACAACTGTAATTGTGGCAGACATGTGCTTATGTTAATTTTATGATTGAAATGTAGGGGTGGAGTCTGGCCTGTTAATCTGGAGATAGCCATTGAGTAGATGATGAGTCCTCTGTGTGGGCATGGCTTTCACCTGAGATTCCTGGGAAATCTCATGATATTTCCCTCGTGAAGTTGAGAAACTATCTTCCCCAGTTGTTGGGAGTTAGTTTCAGAGATGATTAATCACAGGTAACACAGAATGGCAGCGTCTGGGAGGCTGGAGTAGCCGGTGGAAAAACCACATGGCTTTGCCCTGATGGAGCCGGACCTCTGAGGCTGGGTCGGCCACATGGAGATCTCTGCCAGTGATGAGTTGCTTCTGCCACCACGGGATGCTGTTGATGGACCCTGAGCCCTGGAAGCAAGGAGACATGGGGCGAGCCCTGTTGGTGCCGGGACTCTGTAGCCACTGACCTGTGACTTCGTGAGTCAGAAGGAGACTTTATGGACTGATTTCAGACATATGGGTTAATATCGGACTTGTGACTTTGAGCTGGACTGGGCTGGGATGTTTTCTCAATGTCCTGTTCCCCTTGAATATAAACCCATTCCTTATATCCATATGCGTGGCTTTGAAATTTGTTCCTCTAATCTACTCGGACTAACACAGTAATTTATCATAACTAACAACCCTGGAAGCATAGTTTATCTATCGGGCAATGCCATCATATGAGAAATCTTGGAAAAAACAAGGAGGAGCAAGGGTACCTCAATTTTCAGTCATGATCAGGCCAACTTGATGGGTGGTCTGTTCTTTATCTTCCTCTTCTGATCCTTTTGCATTCTTCTGGACTCAGCTTAGCAGTCACCTTCTATTTAAAATCTTCCTATCCTTAGCTTGGGTTAGACATTTTGAGAAGATGTGCCCCTCATCATGCTCCCACACAGGAGCCCTGGGTTGTTCCGCTCAGGGTTGGGGTTCTTAACTGGATAAGATATTCTCGAGGGATGAAGCCATGTCTCAATAATTGTGGGACACCTAAAACATAGCTGAAGGTCTGGCATCCCAAAGGAATGTTGAATACATTAGTAAGTAATTCTGCTGAGAGATGTGTCTCACATAAAGAAAGGATCAGACCAATTCTCATCCCCCAAATCTCAGCTGGGACCCGAAGACTGGCAAGATAGAATTCCAAGCAGAGAGAAAACCATGTGAGCTGGTCCATTCATGAGTACCAGAACAACTCTCAAGTGGACAGTGGGATGGATTACATATATGTGGATTATTGAGTGACATGGGCCAGAGTTCTCTCCATGCAGACAACAATAGGAATTTCTGCTGCAACTGAGATCCTGCCCTATTGCCCTCAGCTATGCCTTATCACCATCAGAACTGTCTGCCTGTTATTCTTACTTGAGGTGTCATCAGTAATGCCAGTGTCCAGAGGATGAAATAAAGAAAGATATATTAATGTCTTCTCCATTAGAAACACAGGAAATAAATTAATGTTGGCCAAACAGGAAAAGAAAAAATCAATAAGGAAAGAAATATTATTTCTATACTTCTGAGAAGGTTTTTATAAACAACAGAAAGGGGAAAAGTATGAAAAAGGATCTGCTATCATCATTTTAACTTTTATTTATTATCACTCATCCTACATCATCCTGGACTGAGTGATACTTTAAAATTTCATTTTAATTTCAGTATATCATAAAAGTCAGCATAGTCTTTCATGCCAGTTTTTTAAATCGGAAACTTTTAAAATGTCTCAAACGGAAATACAACCAGAATGAAGGAGGGTAAGTTCTATAACCTTCTAGAGTAATCATTTAATTACTGAAATTAAAAGGTCTGTGCAAAAACATGATAACACTAACAGCAACACACACAATGTGAATGTTCCTTAATGGCATGACGAATGTTGTCAAGTGGCTACAGCTGAGTTGTCTGTGGTTCCGGGTGAATTTAAATTATTTTAGAGTTAAGGTTGCTTTACTTCATTTCTACCTTGCTTGCTCCATTCTGAGGTGGTAGATTCTCCTTCCAAAGTTTGTTTCATAAATTTTACCTGAGAGATTTCTTGAATTTAAGGGGAAAATCATGTTAGTAAACCAGTTTCTGTCAACTTTGGCCCCAGTGTGTCAGTGGAGAGCTGTACTCAACAGTTTTTCAATAACAACTTTTAAGCAAGTAGATCACCAGGAATTTCTTCCAAAGCACAGTGGGTATACTTGAACTTCTCATTGTTCACTTAACAGCTGAGTGCCTTAACTGACCTACTGAGTGCCTTAACCAGACCTACTGCCATCCAGTCCATTTGCACTTACAGTGACCCTATATAGGGTGTCCATGTCTATCAATGTTTATGGATGCAGAGAACATTTAAGGAGAAGTTATTGGGTTCAAATTGCTTCCCTGCCATTGGCCTGCCATTACAGCATTAGGACTAAGGAACTGGCTAACATTTATTGAGCACGCACTCTGTGCCAACACTAAGATAAGTATGATTCGTGCATGATTCCATTTAACTTTTACTCACTTTTTGTGGGATGAAGACAGGATTTTTCCACAATCGTTTACTCCAAAATATTAAGTAAGCTATTTAGCAACATTTAGTGTGCTAGTTAAGTTAGCTATTCTCCCTGAAGCTCCCAGTTATATGAGGTGTTCGTGTGACTCACGATGAAACTAAGGTAGCTATTTCCCCTGAAGCTCCCAGTTATCCCAGTTGCGTCACTTAGGATAGAGCTGACTCCCCTGCTGTTAGGATGATGGTGGACTGGATTCAAGGGCCATAGTCAATGACTCCTAACATGACAGACCTGTTCGTCTACCCCCAGGAGTCTGAGTTCTTCCCTGATCACATCCCTCTCACCTTAGTCACTTAGACATCCCTAAGCCATTATCACCTTATAGCCCTTGAGACAGTCCCCTCTTGTGACATGTCCTAACCAGTGATGATAAGGTTCATGTGTCCCCCATAAAGTTAATTAAATGGGGAAAATTAATGTTCACTCTCGCTCCTGTGTCGCTCCTGCCTCCTGCCTGCCTATCCTGCCCCTGAGCACTGGACGCTCTTGGCCCCTCTCCCTCATCATGTAATCCCTCCTCCTGTGGCTCTCACCACGTGAACCACCAAGAGGGGTGGAGATGAGCATGCTACCATGATGTGATATATGTCTAACTCTTATTATTTCTATGTCATGATTTCTATATCCTTATTATAATCAATAATAATTATCGCTGTACAACTGTCTATTGAACCCATGATGTATGTATCAGAAGCTGGCCTCTTCTGATAAATTTTGAAGTAAGAGTTTATTGTTATTCACATTTAACAATTTCAAAAATTGAAGCTCAAAGAGGTTAGATCAATTGCCCAATGTCACCCAGCTAAGAACTAGTTCAGATTTGAACCCAGAGAGACTGGGGGACATGGCTGACAATTAGGGAATTAATTATGTATTTCACATAGGTTTGTAGTGTTAGAAAAGTATCACCTGTTTTTTCCAGATCAACACTGAGGTCTCTTGATAGTTTGTAGCTGTGGAAGTGACATGATCTATCGTTAGCTTAAGGAAGGGTGAAGTCCAGGCAGGCAATCAGGTTGCAGCTTGATGACTTCATTTGTGGGTGCAATGGAGATACATAGCTCACTGCAGCCTGGGCATGCTGTCTCTGCTTCATATTACTGATGACAAGCCACATGGAGCTACGCCAAGGGAACCAGAACCCTGGAGCTGGAGGAGCCATGTGAGACCTGTGCCAGCACTGAGATTATTTCCCTGCCTCTGGAGCCACAAGACTTTCTACCCACTGGCCTGTGATCTTCCTGAATTCATCATCATGCATGTATTGCATGAGTCTGAATAAAAATTAACAGAGTGGTATTCAACATATGAGCTAATATCAGACTTATGGACTTGATGTGGATTAGGCTAGGATTTTTTTCAGGAAATAATTTCTCTTCCATATAAAACTCTGTTTTGTACACATATGATTGTCTCTGGATATGTTTCACTAGTCAGGCCAGACTAACACAGTAGTAAGAATGAGTTGCACTTCCAATTCTTCCAACCCCAGTCCCCAGAGCTATTGATATGTTCGTTCCAATAAGGATGGGGGCTACAACTGCCTTTTTTGCATCTATAGTAATTTTGGGGATGCAATTCAGGTTTGTATTTTTGTATGGTATTTTCCATGTTTTGCTAATCTAGGAAAATTATGTCTGGAGTGAGAAAGATTGGAATGTATAGGCCCGTTCGGTTAGCCCATAGATATGTGTAGACAAATGTGTCACATAGAAAAAAATATACCAGGTGAATTGAGCTTCAGTATTTGGCCAAAGAAAGGCTTGACAAGAGTCAGTAGAGACACTGTGTGTAGATTGTTACTCTTTAGGGACCTGAAGGCAGACAGTATCTTCATTTGAAAAGACAAGTAGTTCGGTGGCCATTGGTCCGATGGTAGGGGATGCTTTGACTGCCTTGGTTATGTTGGGTGTTGCCCATGAATATGGAATGGGAGATGCTAGATATTTTCTTTGTCAAAGGAAGAAGCATAACCAAAACTGTGTGATGAGCATTGTTTGGTAAAGAAGTTGTTGTACAAATGTGAATGCCACATACCAGCATGAAGCAGGGAAACAAAAGAGAGGTCTGCTGGGCCAGCTCCAATCCCAACTACATGAACATTCCCTCATCCCCTCCTAGAATAATGCACTACAGAGGACATCACTGAAGCTACTGAGGGCTACAGCTCAGGGAGAGGGCACATAAGAGCAAAGGAAGAGGGAGGGGCCCAAGAAGCCCTGAGGATGATATTCCTGTTCAGAGCAGCAAATGCACAGAGAAGATCATAGGATCCGCCCACCAGAAGACAAGCCATCCCTCACCGATCCCTAGTGCTATGAGGCACAGCATGGGAGACCCAGTGTGGGAATCATACCCTATCTGACTCTACTACACTGGGGCAAAATGCTAAGGGCATGCAACAGAGCAGCAAGGGGAGCAAAGCAATGAAGTCCCCAGGAGTACCAAAAATGGACTTTGGAGCCAGTGCATGGCGCCCCATCAGACATGACCAGAACACATCTAAAGGTCAAAAAGAGACCCAGAACTATTTATAGGCCTTCCTTCCTTCCTTCCTGTCTTTGGTTCTGTTGTTGTTTTTTGTTTGTTTGTTTGTTTGTTTTCTTTTGTTGTTTTGTTTTTCTCTGTCTTGTATTTGTGCTTATAATTGTCTCTGCATGTCTATCTAGAGAAGAAATGTGGGATAAACAATACCGAGAAGAAAACAACAGGACTGATGGTTCTGGGGAGGACATGGGAGAGGGAAAACAGGTAGAAAGTGGTGTTAACTATCCCAGGGACAAGGGAACAACAAGTGATTTTAAATTTATGGCGAGGAGAGTGTAGGATGCCTGGTAGGGCTTCATCAAAGGAAATGGAATTGAGAGGAATTATTGAAACTTGAGTGAAGGTTGAACATGACAGTTGGTCAAGAGGAAAGTAAAAGGAAATAGAGGAAGGAACTATGAGGCAAAGGGCATTTATAGAGGTCTAAATATAGGCATGTACATATGTAAATATTACAGGGAAATATATATATATATACATATATGTATATGTTATGCATCGAGGTAACAGATGGACATTAGGCCTCTACTCAAGTACTCCCTCAATGAAAGAACACTTAGTTCTAATAACCTGACATTCCGTGATGCTCACCTTCCCAACATGATCGCTGAAGACAAAATGGGTGCATAACAAATGTGGTGAAGAAAGCTGATGGTGCCTGGAGATCAAAAGATATAGCATCTGGGATCTTAAAGGCTTGATGACAAAGAAACTGCTATCTAGCTTAGAAGCAATAAAGCCCACATGGAAGAAGCACACTAGCCTGTGTGATCACAGGTGGCAATGGGATCAGATATCAGGCATCAAAGACCCCAAACCAAAAAAAAATCATATAAATGTGAATGAGGGGGAATGTAGAGTGAAAACTCAAAGTCCATCTATAGACAATTGGACATTCCCTTACAGAAGGGTTATAAGGAAAAGGTGAGTCGGTTCAGGGTTCAGTATAGCACTGATGAAACATACAACTTTTCTCTGTTCTTTCATGCTTTCCCCCCACCCCCTACCCCCGTCACTATCACTATCCCAATTCTATATTACAAATCCAGTTAGGCCAGAGGATGTACACAGGTACAGATATGAGCTGGAAGCATGGGGGATCTAGGACAGAAAAACCCCTCAGGACTAATAGTGAGAGTAGTGATACCAGGAGGGGAAGGGAAAAGTGGGAGAAGAAAGGGAGAACCAATCACAATGATCTACATATAACCTCCCTAGGGGGATGGACAGCATGGACACTCCTTGAATTTTAATAATTTTTTTCTTAATGTCAGCTGATTGTGATACAAAGTGTAAATTAAATAAAGTGGTGCCAGCTGGTGCTGAGAGATCAAGTCTCATGAACTTATGTAAAGCCTCTGAAAGGTGGAATAAAAATTGGGCAGGATTTTTTTTTTTGGAGGGCGGCATCATGTCATTTCAGATTGTGCAATTCTCATGACTGAGATGATAATTCCAGTTAGAGTCTCCTTGGGGAACTGCATCAGTGCCAATTGGTTTATGACAATCCTGGGCATGAACTTCATTGCCTCTCTTGTGGGCTGTCAACCCAGACTCTCTCTTTGGAGTTTAGGGTAATTGGAAGAATAATGTAAATATCATGCCAGGTAGGATCTGAAGACTGAGTAAAATATCTAAATTCTAAGTATTAAGTGTCCAGTTCAGAGGAAAAGGGTCTCAGATGCTTTTTTTTTTTTTTTTTGAGAACCAACAGGTCAGAAAGAGCAATGGCAAAAACAAACAAACAAAAAACCCCAAGGCTGAGGCCCGGTGGCATAGTGGTTGTGTGCAGGACTGTGGCCCACTGGGTTGGAGGTTCAAATCTAGCAGCAAGGCTGGGCCTCCTCCTCCCAGAGGGCAGTGATGCCCCCCCCCCAAAAAAAAAAAACAGAGAAATGGGGATATGAACTCAGGAGTCTCTCAGCTCCTGCAACCTTATGGCCAGGGAGAAAAAGGGTAGGGTCTTATGGTGGAATTTTCAGATATACAGAAGAGGCTTTTGAGTAGGGAAGGGTCTAAGCATAGAGGAGCTGTGGTGGAGAAAATGGCTGTGGGAACTCACTCTGTAGCATTCTGATGGGCACGTTTGGATGAGGCAGGGGTGACATAGCTTTGGTGCACGTGGCAAGGTGTGGGGGTGGAGAGGGTCTAGGGTGAGAGTAGGAAGCATGGGAGTGGGCTGCTTGAATTGGCCAGGTGCATTGCCATCTTACATTCCGCCAGAACTTTGATCTGATAGGAAGGCTATTCTGCACAGTTTTACAGAAGGAAAATCAGCTCCAAAGCTAAGTTTCTTAAAGTGGGAGAACAGCAATGTCTGGTTACAGACTGAGCAGCGGCACGAGTCATTTCTGTGAACCCAGAACAGCTGATTTCCCCAGCCTCTGAGGTAACCCAGCCAGTCAAACACCTTACCTCACTGGCTGTGAGGTGCTTTGTGAGTAGAAGACATGTGGGGAGCTACAATTTTCTGAAAAAAATTTTCCTCCTTTTTCTCTCTCTCCTCCTCCAGCATACACCATCACCCCCCCCCCAGCCCTACCAATAGTCATGTGCCCCCTCCACTCAGCGTCTTAAGCGTGCACACAACCAAAGGAGTGGAAATACCCATCTCCACGAGGCCGTTTTGTTGTTGTTGCTGGTTTTTAACTTCAATTTATTTTCTTTAGGTATTGTACTTTAATTCAGTTTTTATTATTGCATTGTATTTTATTGTTGTATTCTAGTTCTATTGTATTATTGTATTCTATTTCTCTCTCACTATCTTTTCCAGTATGACCTCCACCTCCTGAGATTTTATTCTCCCCCACATGCAAAAACAAGTGAACCCATTCAATCAAGGGCTTTTGTTTTTGCTTTTTTTTCCCTCTGTGCACAGACCTACCCACATTCATGCTGCCATAGAAATAGAACTCCAGCACCTGTGCCCAACGCACACCCCAGTCTTTTGTCTAAGTTGTCTCTTTAGTCTCCTTTCTACACATCCACATTTTGAGGTCTTTCTTTTTCTCCTTTCCTCCCTCCCCCCACATTTTCTTATTCTTCACTTCTACTTTTCTTCTTTCTTGTCTTCTTTCCTTTTCCTCCATCTTTTCTTCTTCGTTGTGTGTGAAGAAGACATATACACGTATACTTTTTGGAATGAATATTTGCTTACACTTTTCTCCTGCTCCATTCATTCTCTCTCTTTCCTAAAGATCATTTGATTGAATCTCTTACAGCTTTTGTAACAATCCATACATCAATTGTATCAAGCATATTTATACATACGTTGCCATCATCTTTAAAACATTTCCTTTCCATTAAGCCCTTGGTATCAGAATCTTTTCCCCGTCCTTCCCCCTCCCCCACTGGTGATCCCTTGATAAATTATAAATCATTATTTGCATATCTTACACCAACTGCTGTTTCCCTTCACCACATTTCTGTTGTTTGTCCCCAGACAGTGTGGGGTGGGGCTAGGGGATGGGGTGAAGGGATTGATATGTGTCAACCATTGCTATTAGTTCCCTCTTCCTTCTTTCCTCCCACTTTCCCCTTATCCTCATAGGTAAGGAAGGCTATTTCCATTTCTGTTCCGGAGGGGTTTATCTGACCTGGATTCTATGTGTTGTGAGCTCTTATTTGTACCAGTGTACATGCTCCAGTCAAGATAGAAAAGAAAGGTAGGGTGAGAGTCATGATAGTGCGAGTTGAGGACACCTCAAAGAATAGTGTTTGTTTTATTGGTGCTGTACTGTACCCTGGTTGATTCATCATATCCTTGTGCCCCTTATGTGAGGGGATGTCCCATTATCAACAGATGGGGGTCGGGTCTTTTCTCTGACAACCCCTCCCTCTTGTTCTCAACAATATGTTTATTGTTGTTGCTTTGGGACTTCTGATGTCCCTTACCTAATCCTGTTGACATATTATGATCACACAGGCTTTCTACTTGTGTGTTTTCTACCATATGGGTATTTTGCTTCTCTGCTAGATGACTACTTGTTTAAATTCTAGCTTTAAAAATTCCATGGATCTCTTGTTAGGCGTGTATATACCTATTATGCTCACTGGTTCCTTGTCTACTGATCTTTTGAGCATTATATAGTGTCCATCCTTGTCTCTTGTTATGGTTTACACCTTGCAGTCAATTTTGTTGGAGATTTGAATCACAACTCCTGCTTATTATAAGTTGTTGTTTGCCTGGTATATTTTCTGCCAGCCTTTTATTCTTTTTTTGGGGGGGGGGGTGGGCATCACTGCCCTCTAGTGGTCATGGGAGCTACCCAGCGCTGCTCCTAAGAGCTGCCACTGTACTTGAACCGCCAAGCCTGCCGGCCGCAGTCCCGCACTCAACCACTTACTCCACCCGGGGCTCAGCCCACCAGTCTTTTATTCTTAGTCTATTTTTTTCTGCGAGCTTAAGATGTGCCTCTTGCAAGCAAAGGATCGATGGATTATGTTTTCTGAGCCAGTCTGCTGGCTTTGTCTTTGTCTTTTAATGGGTGAATTCAGACCCTTGTCAGAGTTATTACGACCATCTGTGGATTCATTGCTGTCATTTTGTACCTTTTGTGTTAGGTGTTTTCTTATCTCCCTTCATATCATTGTGTTGTGCTTATGTGGGGGCTTCATTCTTGCCTTCTTTTCCTTCCTTTGAGGCAATATTACCTTGGTAGTTATTTTTTTGTGTGTTAACTTCTGAATGGTCTTCTGCTTGATCTTGGTGGATTTTGATCTTTTGACAGTGAATTGGCTAGGATTTTCCTTCAGGGTTGCTGTCTTATGCCATATATTTTGAGTTTTTCCTTGTCTGGGAAGAGTCTTACTTCACGGTCTAGCTTAATAGGTCATTTGTCAGGGTAGAGGTTTCTTGGGTTGGTGTTTGTGTTAGACAGGGTTCTCTAGAGAAACAAAACCAGGACACTAATAATTATATATATATTTATATAGACAGAAGGATATCTAACATAAGAAATAAACAGTTAATGAATCTATAAAGTAATACAAATGGCTCAGTGCAACTCACTTGTGTGAGACAGCTAGTACACTGTCAGTCCTTTGAGTCTTGAGGGATCTGTAGAGCAATTCAGGCTATCCAGCCATAAGCAGCAAAGAGCAAGGCAGGTTACCAACTGTCAGCCAGATGACAGGGTCCGACAGTCCCCAACTCAAGATTTGTATATTACAGTAGCATGGCGAAGCAGGGATTGAAGGAAACTCAACTCACAGTGACAGTGGATAGTCCTCACTCCTAGTCCATATGGATTAGGTGTCAAATGGGTAGTGTAGCTTGCAAATTGAGGCATAGGACAAATAAGGCAGGCAGCTGATCTGAATATTCAAGAGGAAGAGAGAAAGGTGAGGCTCATTGAGCCATTTATACCGCCACCCTTCAATTGATCTCACGTATGTTCATTGGCCATGTTGTCACAACAAATCTTCCTATCTTCTTTGGCCCTATTGGCACAAGATACCTACCTATCACAGTCCTTTGAAACTTGAGAGCCATTGGATAGTCCTCTGTAGAACAATTCAGGCAATCTGGCCACAGGCAGCAACCAGCAAGACAGGTCACCAACAGTCAGCCAGATGACAGGGTCCGATAGTCCCCAGCTCTAGAGATGTATATTCCAGTAGTGTGATGAAGCAGGGCTTGAAGGAACCTCGACAGGGATACAGTTTACAGATTAGGTGTCCCACAGGTAGTGTAACTTGCAAATTGAGGCACAGGACAAGCAAGGCAGCCATCTGCGCACTGGTCTGAAGATCCAAGAGAGAAAGATGAGGCTCGCTGAGCCATTTATGTCTCCACCCTTCAGTAAATCTCATGTGTTTATTGGCCATGTTGTCACAATAAACCTACCTATCTTCATTGGCCATGTTGGCACAATTAACCTACCTATCACATTTTGTTTTTCTTTACACTTTCAGAAGATGTTACTTCATTCTCTCTTCCTTTTCATGGTATCTGCTGATAGTCTGAGCATACTCTTACCTGATCATATTCTTACCTGAGCACCTTTTAAAATCTTGCTGCCCTTAAACTTTTCTTTTTCCTCAAAGTTGGATATTTAATTATGTGCCTTAGTGAGTTATTCCTGAGGGTTAGTCTAATTGCTCTCCTCTCTGCTTCCTGTATGAATGTCTGTTTCTCATGCATTAAGATGGGGAAGTTTGCTTCCAGCAATTCACTTGTTACTTTAGCTGTTGACATCCTCATTGTGTCTTGTTCTACTAGACAAATTATTTGAATATTGTTCCTCTTAATAGTATCTATCATTTTTTCTCAGGTTTTCTTCTGGTTATCTGATTATCTTTTTTGGATTTGATTTCCCATTTGTTGACGCCTGCCTGATTGTTCTTGAGATTGCTAATATGATTCTTTGTCTCTTCTAGTCTTTTGGTGAGGTCTGTTATCTAGTTTTTTGCTTCTACTACCTCATCCATTAGTTCTTGTAATACTCTTTGGTATGTGGACTTCATCCCGTGTATGGTGGGGATTATTATTAAGCCCTTATTCTGAGTTGCTTCCTTCATATCCTGTATCACTCTAAGCAGTATTCTTAAGATTTCTTTTTGTTGCAGATCAACGTCTGCTTCCTTAATGAGCATCGTTTATTTTAGGATTTCTTCCACTGTTACATTTTGTTTTTCTTGTTTTCTTCAGGGTGTTGAAGTATGGTGTTCTGTGCATATTATTTTTGAAGGAACTTGGTGTCATATTCCTTGGAGACTGAGGTACCTGAGCTCTGATACTAGTAAGAGTTACTTTGGGGTCTACCAGTGGCCTACTATGGTTTTAGGTCAGACTACTGTGTAGGAAAGGTGCTGAGACAGTGGCCAGTGGAGGTGTGTGTGTGTGTGTGTGTGTGTGTGTCTCAGAGGGTGGGCTGCTGCCAGCAACTGTAGCAATACCACTGGGTTAGGTAGAGGTGGACCTGCAGTGTGGGTATGGGTCTGGTCTGGGCTGTCTGGCCACTATTTACAGTCTTTCAAAGATTCTCTGTGGAGCCCAAAACTGATAGAGTCAGTTTTGTGCTTGGGCTGTGACTTTCAGCTCCTGTTGGCTTTTCTGGTTTTGTCGTGTCAAAATCCTAGGCTGTGCTATGGGGATCTGAGTTCTTCCTGTCTTGATTTGTTAATGGACCAGGTTTCTATTGGCTTACATTCAAAGTTACACAAAGGAACACAGCCTGGGATTGAAAGTGATGTTTTTTCCTTTTTTAATTAATGGGTTTGTGGGTTGCCTTGGTATGAAACCTATACCATACTGTCCCCCAAGAAGGGGGACTAGATTATCTGAGTGGGTTTGGGGCCAAGTGTATCTGTCTTCTCCCCAGTCTGCAGTCCTGTATCATTCCTGTCCCTCCCTTTCACAGCCCTGCAGGCTGTGCTCCAGGGAACTGTGTTCACTCCCAGGTAAATATTCCAGGGGCTCCTAGTTGCTGCAAATTAGTGCTCAATTATCTATTATTTTCCATGCTGCCAGCCTCTGAGCTGGGGCAAGGATAAAATAGGATGGCTGGTGTATTCACGCCATTCCTGGCTGGGGAGAGTAGATGCAACGCCCAAGACTGCAGGAGTGGGGAAGGGAGAGTAGATGCAACGCCCAAGACTGCAGGAGTGGGGAAGATAATAGAGAGGGGCCCTTCAGTGTGAGGTCTTGTGGCTAGTTCTCAGAGGTTCCCCAGGAGCCTGAGATTATGACCACCTTTATACAGAAGCCTGGAAAAATCACTGCATACTATGGGTCTAGGATCTTGGGCATAGTAAGGGGTGATGGATATCATCCCACTGGATCTAGAGAGGGATTAGCAGAGCGTGTGGGCATATGGAATGAACTTAAAGCATTTTAGTGAATTCTTGAATAGCTCTATGGGTGAGATCACAGGGGGGTGATATAATCTATTTTTAGCACCTAGATGCCCAATATTGGCATTACCTCATCTTTCCTGATCCAACAACAGCAGTATCGAGTGGGTGAGTCTACTTGGATGCCATCTTCACTCTTCCCCTATTTCCAGTCATTATTTCTCTATGCTTTACTTGGGAAATATATTTCAATGAACACAGATATAAAATTCTCAACAAAATTATTGCTATTAGAATCCAACAATGTATCAAAAATTTAGTCATCATAACCAAATGGGATTCATCTTAGGGTTGCAAAAATGATTCAAAATTCATAAAACAATTAGTTTAATCTACCATGTAAATAAGATAAAGAATAGACCACATGATCATATCGCTAGATGCACAAAAAATAATTTGACAATATCCAGCCCCCTTTCTAACAAAGGCACTCAATAACAGGAATAAAAGGGAAATTCCTCAGCATATTAAAGGCCAAATATAAAATCTAATACCCAATGTCATTTGTAGTGGAGAAAAATTGAAAAAAGTCCCCCCTAAAAATAAGCACTCTAGGATGCTCCTACCACCACTTTCATTCAACAGTGTGCCAGAAGTTTTAACCATTGCCATTAGACAACAGAAAGAAATTGTGGGAATATGAATGGGCACAGAAGAAGTAATATACTTATTTGCAGATGATATTATTTTATAGAGTGCAAACCACAAGGATGTCACAAAAACACTCTTTGAAACAATTAAAGGATTTGATAAAGTACAAGGATAGCAGATTAACAAGCAGAAATCAATTGGATTCCTCAATACCAGCTCCAAAAGAGACATAAAATAATATTATTTACAGTAGAAACATAACAGATGAAGTGCTTAAGAATAAACCAGAGAAACAAAAGCTCTATGCATTAAAAAACACATAACATTATCAAAAGAAACCAAAGGTGACTTACACAAAGCAGAGAGTCTTCTGTGTTTATGGATTGGCAGACTTAATATCATGGAAATGCCATTATTACCCAAAACCATGTACAAATACTATGCTATTCCAATCTAAACTCTAATTTTACTTTTCAAAGAAGTTGAAAAATTAATTACCATCTTCATATGGAGAAGGAAGGGATCCAGGATAAGCAAAGAACTTCTCATGTAAAGGAACATAGTTGGAGATTTTTCATTACCCAACTGGAAAAGGTACTTACATAGCCATCATTGTTGAAACAGCCTGGTAGTTGTACAGTGATAGATATATAGACCAATGGATAAAATAGAAACTCCAGAAATACAAGAGTTCACCTACAAGCCACTGATATTTGACATAGCACCAAATTTCATTTTATGTGAATGGGCATGATCTTCAACAAATGATACTGGAAAAATGAGATACCCATCTGCAGAAGAATTAAACAGGACCCATCCATCACTTCTTGCACAAAAACAAACTCAACATGGATTAGTGACTGAAATGTAAATCTCAAAGTTATTAGGATCATCTGTAAAAAGATTGGAACATACTTAATACACATACATAGACTAATATAATGAAGGGAGAACACCCACTGTAAGGGCCTATGGATTGGGAAAAAACTTTAGCAGTGACATAATGGATAAGAGACTAATTATTAAAATCTATAGAACTTTGCAACATCTCAATAAGAAAGAAAAATAATCCAATTAAAGGTGGGGAAAAGGACATGAATAGACAATTCTCAGGGGATAACATGGAAATGGCTAAGAAGCATATAAAGAAATGCTTAATATCATTAGCCATGCATTGCAAATCAAAAACAGCATTGATACATCACCTTACACTCACAGTGATAGCCCAATTTTTAAAAAAATAGGGAACAATGAATTCTGGAGATGATGTGGACAGATTTTAATTCTTATACACTATTGAGCTTCTAAATATGTACAAGCACTGTGCACAGTGACATGGCTATACCTAAAATAACTGGGAATCAAAAGACCAGAGACCCTGAAATGCATTAGCTGGGCATATGCTCTCCCATACTCACTGCAGCACATTCCATAATATCAAGAAGCTGTAAATAGCCAAATACTCATCAGTAAAAGAATGAATAAAAAATTCTGGTTCATATACACAATGGAATACTATACAGCTATATAAAACATCTATGAAACCAAAAAATCGCTCATGACATGCATGGTTGGACATGGAATCCATTATGTAATCAATCACAAAGGGATAAATATTGTATGAATCCATTACTGTAATTATAAACACTAAGAGAAAGGGAAACTTCTGCCCTCAGACAATATAATCTTCTAGTCTCCTTAGCAATGAGTTAGGGACCCTGCCTTGTGCCTATGAACCACGTATCAATCCCTTTATAAGTATGTATTAAAAACCACTTTGACAGAGGAGGCTTCACTCCAGCTGCGATCAGTTTTTCAAAATTGGAAGAGAAGGAGATGATCATTTACTTGCTACCATATAACTTAGGTCACCTTTGATCAAAAGACACTGAAACAAGAGTGATAAGTAAATCTTATTCAAAATTAAAGTCAAAATGGGAGGAGAAATGCCTGTGTGTCTCAGAGAAAACAATTAAACTTCTGCTGGTGGGAAAATTTGATAAAGCAAACTCCCATAGAGAAAAACTACTAATAATTATATACAATCCAAGGATACGATATACCCTGTGCTATGCTTCTAATTGGACTCCCCTCCCCCACCTAGTTTCTATTCATCCCTTGGTGACCCTGGTTATATGCTAAATACTACTGGGACTTTTGACTATCATTTTTGAGAGGCACAACATCCTAGACCATACCAGAAAAGTTCAAGGTGGAAATCCCACTAAACAAATAGGCTTTACTTCAAATTCACTTGGAGGAGCTTTAAAGAACTGACATACTCCCTTGAATTTAAGGCTGAAATACCCTAGTGTAAAAAGAAGCAGTTGACTGCTATCCCAGGGTTATAGAATTGGTGGTCTTTGGACTTTGGTTCAGATTGTTTGCTTTGAGGGTACCCAATAAAATCAAAGTTGTCCCTCATCATTGATCTCCATTGTTCATGTAAATAGTGTCAGATTACTTAAGAGTTTAATATGTACTAATCAACAATTCATATATTGTGGTCTGATGCCATTGTCTAAATTAAAGTCACTATCAATAGAATCACCTTATGCTGCAGGGTTTGATTTGTAATGTTCTCTATAATACAATGATAATGATAGTTCTAAGGACAAACAGAGACATATATGAAAACTTAGATATATAAATGAATTTGGGGCTCATATGTAATTCTAGCCAAAATTTAAGAACATGTAGTTCCTATAATATGCCCTACTTGATATTTACCCTCATGAAGAGATCACTGAAGATTTGAGTGCTATAACAAAGAGAGGTGAAGAAAACAGATGGTGCTAGGCTACCAGAAAGAATAGCATTTGGGGTCTTAAAGTCTTGTTTTCAAACAAGCAGTCATCTAGGTGAGTCATTAAGTAAGTCCACATGGAAGAACCACACCAGCCTGAATGATCCAAGGATTGTAAGTAATAAAGTTCATGTCTACAGGGAATATCATCAGAGATTAAATTTTGAAAATCTGGTTTTCCGAAGTCTAAGGATAACAGTGGAAGACCAGAATCCATTTACAGGGTCCCCACATGGGTTAAATCTGTGGTGCATGCCTTCTAACCATAGTCCAGGGATCTAAATAGCCTTGCAATTAGACAGAGAGCATGTAAAGTTGATTATGGCAGATGTAGTTAGGTAAAAATTCAATACCTTATCATTTGATCTTCGTTTGGATCCATTTTAAAGTTGCTTCCAAGTTTAATATTTTCTGCTTTGTGTTTCATTATGATTTTCTTCTGTTTCATCTTGTCATTGTTGTTGTTGCCTTGTTTCTGTTTTCTGTGATTTTCTGCATATGTAAAACAGGATAGGTAAATCTATAGAGACAGTAGCTAGATTAATAGTTAGCTAAGGACATGGCAAGTGAGCTCTAGTGGTGCAGTGATTGCAAGTTGCAGTCCCCAAGGTTGGAGGTTTGAAACCACCAGCTGATCTGCAGGAGAGACACATTTCCACATTTTTTTTGTTTTTTTGGGGGGCATCACTGCCCTCTGGTGGTGGGAGTAGGAGGCCCAGCCTTGCTGCTGGATTTGGTCCTCCAACCCAGTGGGCCGCAGTCCCGCACACAACTACTATGCCATCAGGGCTCTGCCCCACCTTTCCACTTTTATAGACAGTGACAGTCTTGGAAACTCTCCAGGGCAGCTCTACCCTGCCGTATAGGGTCATTGTGAGTCAGAATTTACTTGATGGTAATAATTTCAATTATTATTATTTCTTGAGAGTCCTGACAGGGGAGTATAGGAGGAGAAATGGGAAGCTAACAACCATGAATATATACCAAATACAATCATTCATTAAAATATTTGGATCCCAGGCCAGCAGAGATCAAGAACACTTCTCTATCTTCATCCAAGGGCTCTGATTGGTGGGAGTGAATATGAGGGTACTGGGCTTCCTTCCTCACTTGATCACAGTCCTTTTCCTACAGGAGAAATCTTTCTCTGACAGGCTCTCCGGGGGGGGGGGGGTTATTTTATAATTGAATAACTTACTGAGGGTTCCTAGAGGAAACAAATGGTTTGTGCTTTAGGGGCTAACCTAAAGCTGGGTGATTTGGACCCACATAATGTATCATGGATCATAGCTCTAGTGATCTGTGATCCTAATGATTACCATTAATAAAACTCTATGGAGCACTTCCACACTGTAGTACATGGGATTGCCATGTATCGAAACTGATCAATCACAACCCACTAGCAACAAAATCACCAAGAAGAAGCATACTGTGTGTTCTCCCTGGTGTGGAGTTAGGCTGGACACTGCCAAAACAACCTTCACTTTGTCCTGACATTTTCTTGTCTTGGTTCCAATTACACCCTTAGCTGGAGGCAAATCTGGGTTAGACAGTGGTTTCTGAGGTCAGAGAATCTTGCTGCCTGGCAGAGCCAGTCATCTGACTACTGACAGTTCTTATCCACTTGTCGATTCAGGCAGTCACGATAAAGCATATTGCACTGAAGTAGCAAGCAATCACACACCCCCACACACACATGTGTGCGTGCACACACACACACATTAAGAGTTTAAGGAATAAAGATTTCTTATTCCCAGATAGATGTTTAACATGAAGTGATAGGGAACTATGCTCAGGTTCTGTTTTGGCATGTGGTCCTATGATCTCCAAAGCAGAAGGAAAGTAACAAAAGGAAGCATGTGGTCCTGTGGCGGTCATGTGCTTGTGTTAATTTCATGATTGAGATGGAGGGATGGAGTCTAGCCTGTTCATCTGGAGATAGCCATTGAGTAGCCAATGAGGCCTGCATGTGGGCATGGCTTTCTCCTGAGACTAATGGGAAATCTCGAGATATTTCGCTCGTGGAGATGAGAGGCTATCTCCCCAGTTGTTGGGAGTCAGTCTCTGAGACAACGAACTATGGACAAGACAAGATGGCAGCATCTGAGGAGCTGAAGGAGCCAGAGGAGAAACCACATGGCCTTATCCTGATGAAACCAGACCTCTGAAGCTGGAGAAGCCACGTGGAGATCCCTGCTAGCACTGAGTTGCTTCTCCACCACTGGATACTGTTGATGGACCCTGAGCCCTGGAAGCAAGGAGCCATGGCGAGACCCCTGCTGGCACTGGGACTCTGCACCCACTGGCCTGTGACCTCATGAGTTGGAAGGAGACTTTATAGACTGGTATCAGGCATATGAGCTAATATCGGACTTATGACTTTGAACTGGACTGAGTTGGGATGTTTTCTCAAAGTCCTATTCCTCTTGTATATATACCTTTTCCTTATATCCATATGCATGTCTATGAATTGTTTATTTCATCTACCTGGACTAACACAGCTCCCTTGCTCTACTTGGAATTTTATGTTACACCTGCTTACATCTTGTTAATTAAAGAAATCCATCTGAGCAAATGTATTTAGAAATAAAGGCACAGGAGTATCTGTACCAGCGTGGATGACTTTGATGGCACTATAAATACTGTGAAAAGTCTTCGTACTAGCTGGGAAACAACTTCATAAACACACAAATGAAGAAATACAGAGCATGCCAAAGTTCGGCATTTGCAGTGGGCTTCACAGAAACAGCTAAGAATACCAAAGTCTCACATCCAAGATAATTCTCATTATGAAAACAAACAAACCACCACCACCAACAAAAACCCCACAGAAAATGTTGAAAACCAGACCAGACCCAGCATGCATCAGAAGGGGTATCAACTGACACAAGTTTATCATTTTTCTCTCCTATAGCTGTCTCTCCAATGCATTTTGTTTGCTAACCAATTTCTTCCAATTCTTCTCTCTTTTTTCCCCCTTCCATTCTTCTCTTATGGATAGATGGAAATCACCAGAGGTATATTTCTTGCACAGATCTCACAAATGTATCTTGGGCTACCACTGTCAAACCACATTCTCACAATTTTGCTTCTGATACTTTCCCCTCCTTCGGCTTTGCATTATATGATTTACAAACCTATACTCACTGATATTGGTGTGCTCCTTCCATATGGACCTAGTTCACATCTCACTTAGATGGCTGCTTATTTGGAAACAAGCTGTCAAGATCCCAGAAGCTATTTTATCTGAAAGACAGGTACCACCTAATTTCTTTACCACACATTTCCAAGTATCAAGCAGGGTCTGGATGTAAGAAATGATTGTTCTTAAAATGGAACTAGGATTTAGTGCAAGCCCAGAACCCATTCCTGAATCTGTTTGTTTGTTTTTTTATGTACCTTTCACACTCTTTAGACAACTTATTGTTAATTTAGGATAGAAAGTCTTATTGATCATCTTGCCGGGCATAACTATCTTCTGTTAATATCATTGATTAACTCATGTACTAATTTTTAAAGCACTACTGTTAATATCATTGATTAACTCATGTATTAATTTTTAAAGCACTATTGAGGGAGGAATCTCGGGCAATGTAGCTAATTCCATATCATAATCAAGTCTTTCATGACTAGATGCAATTGACATAAATGATGGAAGTTGGTTGTGAGGGAGAGTTTACAATAATATTCACTGAGAATGTCAACCACAGGTTTCCTGGAATATCTTAAGACATCATCTGGGGCATTGGTAATAGTAAACCAATGATTGTCCACTTTCCAACAGTCTTGGTAAAGCTGTCTTCTACTTTTTTTAACATGAATTTTCAGTTGTAGATCTCAGGTTATAAGTGTGCTTGAAGAAGAGTTCAGTTTACCTCGTAGTTGCTACATCAGATCTCTCTGGGAGAGTGCTGTGCTCCTTGACGATCAAGGATTCTCTGTCCATCCTTCCATGGCACTTTGCCTGGGCACTAGATGATTTTTAAACAAAGGAATGGTGTGATCTGATTAACCTTTAAGTGATCATCAGCAGTTCTGAGTAGAAGCAAGAGTGGGACCCTGGAGAGCATTCATGAAACAACCCATGAGGCTTCAGTCTAGTGCCTGGTTCCTTTGTTGTTGTTAGAGTTCACTCTAACTCACAGTCACCCTACTTACAGCAGAAGAAAATACCACGTGGTCCTGTGTCATGCTTCCCACTGTTCTGATGCTTTAGCTCATTGTTGCGGCCACTGCATCAATACATTGCATGGAGGTCCCTCCTTTTTTTCCTGCCCCATCCAAACATGAGGTCCTCCTCCATTGACTGCTCTCTCCTGAGAGCAAGTCCAAAGTACCTGAGATGATGTCATGACGTCTTTGCCTCTACTAAGAAGCATTCTGGTTGTACTTAACTCAAGGCAGATTTACTTGTTCTCTTGGAAAATCATGGGAGCTTCAATATTCTTTGCCAACACCATAGTTTTAATATATCAGTTTTTCTTTGGTCTTCCTTATTCAATGTCCAATTTTCACATGCAAATGATACAATTGAAAATGCCATGGCTTGAGTCAGCTGATCTTTAGTCATCATAGTAATATGCTTGTTTTGTAACATTTTGTAGAGATTTTGCCCAGCAGGTTTACTTAATGCAATATATCATTTAATCTTCTGACTGCTGCTTCCATTGATTGTAGATCCAAACAAGATGAGATTACCTATTGGTCCAGTTGTGACGACTGTGGTCTATTTTGTATTGAGTTGTTTGAATAAGTATGGTAAGAGGATAAAAGCTACACACACTGTCCCTGATTTTAAACTGTGCAGTCTTTCATTTTTCTGTTTGAACAACTATCTCCTAATCCATGCATAGGTTCCACATGAATACAATAAAGTCTTCAAGAATTCTTATTCTTTTCAAGGCTATCTGTAGTTAGTTATGAGATACATAGTTGAATGCCTTTACATAGTCAATGAAACACAAGGAAACATCTTTCTGGTATTCTCTGCTTTCAGTCAAGATCCATTTGGCATTAGCAATGATATCTCTTATTTCACTTCCTGTTCTTAATCCAGCCTGAACTTCTGACAGTGCTGTGCCAATGTACTGCTACAACTATTATAGGATGATCTTCTTCAAAATGTTACTTGCAAGTAATAGCAATAACATTGTTCTATAATTTGTGCATTCTGTTGGATCACCTTTCTTTAGATTGGATTTGGATATGGATCACATCCAGTCAGTTGGCCAAGCAACTCAACTCTCTTTCAAATTTCCTGGCAGAGACAAGTGAATGTTTTAGTACTTCAATATTTCAATAAGTATTTCACCAGAGTTTGGAATCTTGTTTATGACTAATGTTTTCAGTGCAGCATTATCGGTTCTTGCTCATATGCTTCTTCCTGAAACAGAGTGTTGACTAGTTCTATTTGATAAATATCCTCTCTCTCCTCATTCAAAGCTTCTTACAACATTCTGTATTTTGTTCATCTTTCAGTATTGCAGCATGAGGGTTTAATCTTTTCTTCAGTTTAAAAATATGCTGAGCCTGTCCTTCCTTTTTCATTTCTACTCTAGATCTTTGCACATTTCATTATTATAGTGTACTTATCTTCTTAAGCTTCCCTTGGAAATTTTCTGTTCAGCTTTTAAACTTCATCAATTCTTCCATTTT